>VZTA01027119.1:0-23450 GCA_013398855.1 Mohoua ochrocephala
GTTTGCACCCGCGTACTCTCGGCGAGCAAAAACCCTGTGGCACGGCTGGCTAATGAGCAGGTGGCTTTGTTTTAGTATGGTACCTGCTTACCTGATCTTTTCAGCCTAACAGTGTGAGGGCGTAACGAGCACATCCCATCGCTCCAGTCCTGTTGGCATCCCATTGCTCCGGTCTTGTTGCTTCGAGCCCTGTGCTGTGAACTGGTGCTCGCTCCTTCACCGTGAAGTGCTGCGAAGCGTCAGCTGGGGCAATGAAGAGCAGGCATCTTCTGGCCATCCCTGTTCGTTGTTGGTGTCAAGTGCGACCAGGAAGTATTTGGAGTCAGAATCTTGGCTCTGTCATTCATATGTTTTCACACGGGATGCTTTAAGGGTGTAGGCTTTCAAGAGAGGCTCGTCAAATACAACAGAATCTCTGGAGATGCTCTTTTTAATGAACTGAAGATTTGCCATGTTGAGATGAGAGCTGCATGCAGGCTTTTCCTTTTCTGACAGCTAACTAAACCAGAAATACATTAAATTCATACTTTGCCGTTCTTATGTCCTTGTAGCTAAGATTCATTTTGGTTTATTGAGCCTCACACCCCCTCCCGCCCCCCCCAAATATTTTAGGCTTGCCTTTCAGAATTTGAATACTACGGAGAGACGCTAGAAAATGAGTCCTGTGTGGCAGAAATGGTAGGCAGACTTCTCTTTAAGAACCTGGTTAATGAAATACTGATAATAAACTTGCTGGGTATCAAGTGCAGCCTCATAGCTCCTTGAGAGCCTGGAGCTGTTTCTTAGATTTTTTTCCCTTTATAAACTTACGTCCAGATGAAACTGGCCACTCTGTGCTTTTTGCAATGCTTGCATTAACCTTTGTGACTGCTACAGGCTGTTGTGTGGAAGGCCAACCTCTCTGAGAACAATAAATTTAATAAGCCTTGGAAACTGAGAGCATGTTTTTGTATTAACTAAAGGGGGGAGGGGATTAAATAGCTCTACTTTTTTTTTTTTTCCTTCCCCTGACTCTTATTCCTAAGCTGATCTTTTTCCTCTTTTTTTGTTGTGTGGCCTTCTTTGGTGTCAGCTCTTAAAAAACCTCGTCGGACATGAGGTTCAGGCACCTCAGAAAGTCTGCTCTAACAAAAAAAACCACGATGGTGAGTTAGGCAACTAGTTGTGTACAGCTATTTTCAGCTTGTTCTCACAGTCTGCCCTGGTGTAAAGATTGGCCTGCTCTTTATCTATGCAAGACTGGAAGTTATAGTGTGAACGTTAACCTATGGCTGTAGAACAATTGTCTCATTATTTCCATAGCAAAAATAGCTGTACGTGTTAAGGAATTTTGTGTTTTGTGCATTTATGTTGGCTTCTTGCACATCCATGGGCATCAAAACACGAACAGAAGGTGCCTTTGCTGGTTCCTCATGTTGGGCCCCTGTGTTACAGCCTGCAGGCAGTGAGGTTTTGTCCTGTGCTTGCAGCTGAGGCAGAGAGCAGAGCAAAGGATGAAGTTGTTTCTGCTTGCAGTAGTGCTGTGACAGTATTTGACAAAGTTTTGGTTATCAGTGGGGCTGAGTGAGGACGTTTAGTGGAAGGAGGTGAGGACAGATGAGGTCAGGTTTGCTGCAGCATGGACTCGGGAGTCAGTCCATCTCCATATCTATCCTCAGCCAGCTCTTCCCAAACTTGCATAGGAAGGTTCTTTTCCTGATTTCAGCTGGATACGACCTACATTGATGGAGACTTCTCCATTAAGAAGCAGATCCCAAGAACTACTGAGCATCTGAAGCACCTTCCAATACCATCAGGTTATTGAAAGCATTCAAGACCTGCTCAAAGTGAAGTCAGTTGGAGCCAGCTCGGACTATGACCCGAAGCTTTTATGGGCAGATACCCAGAACCTGAGTAGGGCCTTCCCTACTTACAGTGTGATCCTTGATTTATGGCTAATGCCATTTGATAATAAATTTGTTCTAAAAGAGTATCTTCTGTGATGCTCTGGTCTGTTCTTGTGGTTTTGCATTGTAACAAACAAGTATCACTGGCCTCTGTATCTTTAATAGCTAGAAGAGGCTCTTCAGCCTGGTGCCGCTTTTATTTTTGTGTTAATATAATTATGATGTTAGGAGTGGTGTGGTGGTTTTTTTCTTTTTAGTCCACGTGGCTAAACCAGGTTCAGCCTCTAAAAAAGAATACATCTTTGCTCAGAGGCACCTTTTACTCATACGTGTTGTTCTCCTTGTATTTAGTTAACACTTTTAAAACATGCTGTGTGAACACAGCTGCGTCGATGTAGGGTGTCTGTGACTACATAATGTGGGTGTCTGTGACTACATAATCCAGTGTACTGTCTGCAACCTTCTTCAGCTTCATTCTTGCTACATTGTGTCTGGAAGGATTTTAGTGTATTCAGGGACTTGTGTTGGCTGGCCTCTGTTCAGTAGACTATGCTTAATTTAAGGAGTTATGGCATGATGCATCTTGTGAAAAGCGTGGCATGTGACCAGTCTTACAGTTTTTGCTTGGAGAACTTGTGGGGAAACAATAAAAATGCTTCGGTTTTTCTTATGTGCTACAATTACAGTGCAAATTTTAAGCTCCTGAGTAGACTTTCACAATACACTTCAGCGGCATCCTCTGCACTAGATTAAGTTCTTACATGCTTCTGTTCAATGTATCAGCCTGATCTGTGTAGAATTTTTAAAAGCCACTTGAGAGAGTGGTGTAGAAATTTGAACGTGTCTCTTCACAAGAGAAAGGTGTTATATTGGCCTAAGAGATATATAAGAAAAAATGGATAACGTGTTTAATTTTGTATTTTTAGCATTTTTATTATGATAACTTATCTCTAAATTCTATCCCAAGAGACTATCTTAGTTGTATGTAAAAATGTTTCTTGGGCAGGTATTGAAGAGCATATTCCAACCTGAAATGGAAGATAACTCTTCTTGCTTAATCAACTGCTTCAGCTTTAGTGATTTTTTTTTTTCATTTTTTGTCCCTTTTCTGAGGAGTTAAACAGGGACATGGGTTCTGCAATGTCAAGAGAGTGCACACTCCTAGAATCCCTGTTGCTTTGTTGGGCATTGGTTTCTTTTAACTATAACAAGTTTGGGTTTTTTTTTTTTTTTTTGTTCTTTGTGCATTTGTTAGCTTATAGAAACTCTTTTACTCCTGTATGCATGCACATGAAACATAAAATTTGGAAAGTTTTTGAGTAAATGTAACTAAATTTTCAAATTTTAGAGATGAATATGTGAGTAGGCCTTAAAGTGACTTAAGAGTTTCTGCTTGGTTTCTGAAGAGTCTTGACTTCACTTTCTAGACAGTTAATGTTCAGACAAAGTCTGAACAAACAAAGTCTGGGAAAAACTGCGGATGCCCAACTGGGGTTCTTCAAACTGTTAGGTGATACTAAAAAAAAAAAAAGAAATGTTTCTGAGCAACTTTTCTTTCTTGGGCAGCTTACTTTTAAGACCTTTCTTTTAAACAGTTAGACTCTTTAATTTAATTGGGCACGTCAGATGCAGGAAGTGGCAATATGGGATAGATCAAGATCACTTAGTGATTCTGCTCCACTTCAGATTCTGTCTTTCCATTGCTGTTGCCAGTTCCAGTGGTTGGTATCTGCAGGTCATAGAAAACATTTTTTCTTATCCCACAAATGCGTTATAGAGGCATATGTTTGAAGGGTAAGAGTTTTACTTCACTGAAACTTTGTAAACCAGTAGATGCTGTCCTTTGAATAAGGAAAGATGGGTAAAGGTCCATACTGGCAACTCTGTATTTTCCCTCCGAGGCACATGCATGTTTTTGATACATTGCCTGAAACATGAGCAGCAACAGTCTATACATAGGGCCTTGTCCTCTTAGTGTTTTCTGAACACCCCTCTCATGTGAATTTTGTCTTTTCTCATGTAACGATAAGGATTATTTGGGCTCTATGTTGACTCCTCTGTCAGCTCTAACATCCTTCAAAATTTACACCTTCTGTAGAGCACAAGGGCTTTTATTTTATTACCCTCCTTCCTTTGGGAAGTTGATTAGACACAAGGATGAGGGGTCTGACAGTTGTTTCAAAATAAAGATATAGCTGAATGCAGGAAAGAAAACAACAGCTGTAAGGTCAACTAGTATACAGGGTGCATGCAACTATATTAGTGTTTGGGTCAGATGTGAGTCTTTGAATTGAAGAAGATAATGCTTACAGTCATAGATTTGCATTGTGGAGTGATCACAAATGACATGAACTTAATATTTTTGAAAATGAAACCGGATAGAAAGATTTACTTCACTAATGGGTTTTTACACTATGAGCCTAGATCAGAACTAGTGTCTGAAGTATGTAGTATTAATGCTTGGTCTTCAATGCTAGCTCTTGCTATGTACCAACCACACCATGTTGCTCTGTAGTATTCTGCTCCTGAATTCTTCAGTCAGACCTCCAAGCTTGAGGCAACGTGGTGATGAATTTCACAAAAGGTTAGAAATGCAAGCTTTTTATAAGTGGGAATATCTGCATTCAGTAAGGACGGAATATTCCTTCTAATACCACATGCTGATTAACATTTTTGGCTTGTTGTCAGTATCATCAGCTCATGTTTTTTAATACTGCTAGCTTGTGATGTTTATTCTCTTAAACTGAGTTCTAAAGTTTTGTGCTTGTGTGAGGATATTAGCTCTCCATTAATAAAAAAAACATTTTTAGTTTAGTTTAAAACCACAAATGTGGGCCGAAAGAGCTGTAAAGCCATACGAAAAAAACCACAACGGTATTTAAAATCTTGTGCTTCTTTGTGTTTTGCCTCATACTGCTCTGCAGTATGTTGGTTTTGCTGTTTTTCACTGTGTGTGCAACATGAGTTTCTGAAGTGCAAAGTGTCTGACTGTATAAAAGTCCTTGTGGACACAAGTAGAGTATTTTCAATTGAATAAAAGATGGCTCATCTCATGCTGGAGCTCTTCAGCATACAGAATTTCTTTTTTCTCACTGGCGGCCTGGTAAGGTGACTAAATTAATTGCCAACCAGTGTGTAAGTAACTTCCTTCTATCTGAGGAAGAGACACAAAGCAGGAAATGCAGCTGACAAGTCCTCTTATGCTAGATGCAGTCCTGCCCTAGAGCTTTGTTGCTTATAAGAACAAACGGTAGGAAGAACATGAATCTTTGTATGACGCTCTGCTGTATGTTTTGGTGGGGCAGCAGCAGCAGAACTTGTTCATGGGACCCACATTAGCTTTTGACATTGGAGAGTCTGAGTAAGCAAGATGGCATCCAAGATCCACTAGGAACTGTTGATATGGGGGAAGTAAGTTTGCAGATTTCTTTTTTTCTTATGACTTGGCGCTTTTGTATGGAAGAAGCATCTGTTTTCTACATTTTATTAGCTTCTACAATAACTACTGCCTAGTCTTCCTTTAAATAGTTTTGACTATAATAGAGGTGAAAAACTTACAAGCAATTAAAAATGAAGTAATCACTTTTTAATCTGTATTACAAGTTTTATGAGAAATACGAATGAGCATTGAGAGCACAGCTCTGGCAATGAGTAAGAGAGAGAAGTGAATGCAGAGATTACGAGGGAATTTAATGTTTGTGTTTAGTTGTATAAATTGCATATGCTTTGGATTGGCTGATGCACAGACAAATATTAAGAATGCATATTGAACCCAGGAAAGAAATCATAGTACCTCTTTTGGTATTCATAATGAAATGGCAGATGAAATTCAGTGTTGATAAATGCAAAGTTGCATATATTTATAGAAGAAGTCACATGGTAGTACAGATGCATGGATAGGCCCTAAAATACCATCAGTACTAAGGCAAGGGAATGAAGATCCTTCTTTAAAATGTCATCCCAACCCAGACATCTGTCAACAAATTTAGAGTATTAAGAAGGAAAAAGGGAAAGATCTCATTTTTATACTGCTTAAGTGTATGGTTTGCTCTTGTCTTCCATGCTGCATTTCTGCTTGCGTCATCTCAGGAAGAGTATTGAAAAACCAAAGGAGATACAGAGAAGGATGATGTGGTAATTGAAGGAAAGCGATCGCTTCCATACCAGCAGGGATTAAATAGTTATAGTCCTTCAGTCTGAAGAGACAGCTGTCTGGTATGAGCGGGCAATATTCTAGACATCTTTGAAATCAGAAAGAGAGGGTAACTAGGCAATAAGCAATTTTTTCCCAGTAGAAGAACTCACTGGCAGTTATAATCCAGGAACTGTGTTTTCATGTGAGTGTAGTTGAATTCTCACTTGTGCAGTAGTGTTAGGGAGGTCAAGATGAGTAGACCAGGAATTTGTACAGTGCCTTCAAAGACAGGTCTGTTGTGGGTTGGTATTAAACATGATGTTCAGATGGGATGGTAGGAGATCCTGAAGTTGTGATTGCTGGAACATAAGGCTAGGTCCATGAGATGTGATCCCCTGAATGTCCTGATGCTTTGCTGTGGGCTAAAGACATCCATTTCTCCTCATTGAGAGGACAGCTAGAACTAGTTCTGGAACAGGAAATTGCAGTTAGAAAATTGACATATTCCGGGTGGTGTCCAGGAGTGCTCCCCCGTGTAATCAGAATTGCATTGACTGCACAAGAAGTGAGACTTTTTAACTCAGAGGAATTTAGGAAGATACTTAATCTGCTCCAGGGGCACATAGCTAACGGATTCCTTCTGCTTGGAGGTGCTGCCTTGACGTATGAGGAGAGGCTATTGGCTTTCCAACGTCTGCGTTTTAATGAATTTATGACTTTGTGCGTAAGGCCCGCAGCACTGAGTAAACCCGAAACTGTGTAGACAGCCTATGTAGAGAGATGATGCACTCTACAATGAGTGATCTCTTCCCTCAGTGCTTTCTTCTTGCCTAGAAACTTGCATAATTTCAGGTTTCAGCAAGACTGGAGAAAAGGTCCGGAATTCTTGAGAAATGTCTATGCTGTTCTTGCAGTTATTAATTTTCTGCTGGCTAATCTGCATCTTTCACTGCCTGAGCCGTCGCAGTCCTGGAAACAGTCATGGAAAACTGTTCTACTGAGAATATTGCCTAAAAGAGAGGAGAGCATTGTTCTCTAGTGCATCCACTTGATTACTTTTTATGATGACAAGAGAGTTCTTGGATCCAGTCCTATTTCCTGTTCACATATCATTGCTTTTCCATCAACATCAGGTTTCTTCTAGTCTCTAAACTAAGATTTATTTTTCTAATGATTATGTACAAGAAGATTGGTATTTTAGAAATCTAATTATTCAGCATTAAAGGAGAATATGAAAATATTTTCTGTGTCTTTTATCCCTGAGAACAGTATTAAAAAGAATTTGGGGAGTTTAAATTAGAAATGTTATTAATGGAATGTCCTAGAGGGCTGTGACATCTTGTGCAGGAAGGGGAGCCTTGGAGTTACTAGTTGGAGTTCAGTACACAAGGTTAGCAAACAGCAGTTCTGGTCAAAATTCCTGCTACCTTTACTGTAGTGTAGTTGTGTGTGCTTTTGGGTACCCACACGTTCTGTAAAACATAAGCACTGAGAATTTGTTTCAGGCTCCAGACATAAAGGTACCTTAAAACTTGCATATTTTATGTACTTGTACTGCTAATTTTTGTGATTTTATACGCTGAAAAAGATGCAGATAAGAATGGAAATGGAAAAATTTTGCCTGGAAGATCCAGCAATTCCAAGTGATTACTGGGTTTATCACTTCATTATAAATGAGCAGAAGTGTGCCTTGATCTTTAGTTTATTAAAGAAACTTATCACCAGAAAAAAACCTCTAACATCTTCCTTTTCTCGTGTTGCTTTCCGTTTTTGTGGTCTCGGAGCTGTACTCACTGCTGTGATTTATTTAGGATTATGTCACAGCGAGTTGAGGTCCAGGTGAGTATTTCTGCTGGGTGGCAGAATTGAGGATTCTGGCTCCTGCTCTTCTGTCAGGTGTTGAGCCTTTTTCTTTTCTGAGAACCTGATTAGGATCCCCCTCCCCTTTTGCCCACCGAGGTTCTTGGGGCTAGCGCTTTCAACTCGGTGCTTGCATCTTTGAAGTCATCAGTTGCAGAACATGCTCTAATTAATCTTTTCAAAATCTGGTCTCTTGTAAATATTATGAGTAGGGATTTAATCTTGTATTTGCTGATGAAATAGATATTTAAAACAATGGCTTTGTGAGTTGCAGACTGTGTGCCTGTGTCAGAGCTGAATGAGATTTTTTTTTTTTTAAATACTGAATACTGAAATTGTTTTTTGCTCATATTTGTACTGATAGCTGAATACTTGAAAAAATGGACAGAACAGATGCTTGCTATGAATTGAATGTTGCACAGCTGCAGGGCAGGCGTCTTTCTAAGTCATTATGAACGGCCACGTTTTTACAAGGTACAATTGAAATAACAAAGTCTTGGGCGAATAGGAAAGTTAGCCATGGGTTTATTTTCCAGTGGGAGAAATTATTTAATGTTTGTGAGATGACCCTTTGCCTAAGCAGAAGGGTGCTTTTTGGCAGAGATGCATGCGTATATTGTTTGACATATTTGACCTGTTGACTCCGTTTTTCACTTTAGACATGTGAAGTCACCTCTGTGAAGAGTTAGTCCTTGTAGAATTGTATCAAACAAGGTATCTTTCTTTCATAGTATTTGTAGGTATATTTTTACATTTTTTTTCTTTTATTTTCATGCTTACCGTGTAAAATCCTTTCAGAAAGCAACAGTAAACTGTAAGTAAATTAAATGCAAATTTTCCAACAATTGTTTTGTTGCCCAATTGTATGGTCCCAAGTGAGTTGCACAACCAAAGTAATGAAAGATTACAAGTATCAAGAATAAACTCCCCATTGTAGGAACAGATTATCAACTATATCTTAATTCGGTGGTTGGAGTGATAGTCTGAAGGATAGTATCATTAAACTTTTAATTATTTAAATAAATTCCTGTCACTTTTTCAAGGATTAAACTGAAATACTACTGGGGAGGGGATGTAAGGTTTCAGAAGGAAGGATAGGTGAATGTAATAGATATTAATAGTAGTGTTGGATTTAATGACCCTTTTTACCACAATAGAATGTAGTTTATAAGCATTATCTTGGGGACTTGAAGAAGGGATTATCTTAATATTTCACTGGGAAATGCATAAGGGAAACCTTCGTTGGTACTGTATGTGGCAGAATTCATGCTTTATAATAATAGCCTGTGGTTTCTGAACATTACAGTATCAAACCCGGCAACAGATGAGTAAGGTAACACAGGATGTAGGTTGTTTTATTCTACCGAAGCAAGGATCTGCAGGGGCTTGCTGGGAAATTTGAACTGCAGCTTAGTTCTCCCACTAATGTATAGCCTGGAAGTATTGAATAAAAATTAAAAAAAAGAAAACAATTTATAGTGCTGTGCTTGTGTAGCATAAAAGCAAACTGTATACATGGAGAAGCTGTAATGGTTTGCTGCTGCTGCGTGTTTACTTCCCTTGCAAGCTGAAATAAATATACTTTGTATATAAAGTTGTGTCTGCCAGCAACATAGAATCTGCCAGGATACTGAAATTGCAAATCACTCAATGTATCACCCGGTGTTTAAGTATGGGCTTAAAGTGCCGGAGACCCAGGTTAAACATTAGGAAACTTTCTAGTAGAGAGGGTAATGAAGCCCTGGACTAAATTGCTTGGGGAAGTCATCCATCCCTGGAACCTTTGGAACAAGGTTTGCAAATACTGTCAGGAGGGGTTATGACCCCACCCCACCACTTTGTGTAACTGTAGGATTTCTTGAAGTCAGTTCCTATTTCTCTGTCACTTTTTTTTTTTTCCTGGGAGAAGCTCAGAGCACAAGTGATAGACTTGGATGTTTCTTCTTAAGGCTGAAAAAAAAAAATCCTTAAATTGAAATGGTGCTTTGAATTAGCATTTTCTTGCATTAATGATATGCTAGATTACTTCCAGTAAGAAAAGAAAATCAACTGTGCTGTTGAAGTTTGCTTTCAGGTTTTTGTGCTGTGCTTTTTGACTTTCAGACAGTTCAGTGAGATACTGTTTGTTTCAAATTTAAATGTAACAGTTACAGCAAAAGAAAAATGTTGGTACACATTTTTTTATTACTTATAATTAGTAAGATCTGTTATTTTGATTTTTAAAAAAAATCCCAGTTCTAATTAAATGGGTATTTCATTTAAAGGGTTTTCTTGTTTTTGGAGGGAGGGAGAAATTAGAAAGCAGATGCTGAAAAGATGTTTTGACTGGTGTGTTTAAAGTCTGTATCATCCAGCCCTTTATCTTAGATAATGCATGAACTTGTTAAATATTTAATAAAAATATTTCACTTGATGGCTTTAAGTTTTGCCTTTCAAATACCTTATAGAAAGTAATTCCTCAATTACTCTTCTGAGTAAATCATTGTAAGCTTAGTTTATTTTACCTAATTGCATAGGCAATATGGCAAACATACAATAGTTTTTATTTTGGTGTTGGGAGAGCTGCATTTATTTCCTGGCTTTGTTATGCTCATTAAAGAAGGTGTTTTTCATCTGTTTCATCAGAAATTCGTAGTCCATCCTCAGCCTCTCTGGGTGACTGCAGAAGACATAGAATTGTGGCATCACAGCAGATCGGAAGTTGAGCAAGTTGAGGGTAAAAACTTTTAATATGATTATTCCCAGCTGTAAGAATAGATAAAATAAAATGTTCTGTTTTCATGTTCTACTTTGAACATGAAAATAATAGAAAGCTAAAGGAATAAGACTCCAGAAATGTGCAAACATTAAATTATATGCATTATTTTGGTATATAGAGGAAGAAAGTTTCAGTGATGGTACAGGGAGAGAAGAACTGTACCATAAAAACACAGAAGCTCTTTACAGTCCACTAAGAAGCCAAAAAGCATTCCATTAAAATGTTTCTTGCAGATCGTTTTTAAAACAGAGTAGATAAAAATAAATGAGACTGAAAGCTTACGTGCACATTGTTAAGGTTGTGTACAGGCATTTTGGGGATCATTAGGTACTTTGAGGCCTGTAATTAAATACTGAACTAGTAAGTGTAAAGGTGTTGACAGCTGCTTCTGTATGAAAGGTAGTATGTATCTGAATAACCTGAATTTATATGGCATTTTTCTCAGGTTGTTTAATACAGCCTTGAAGAAGTTGTTTTTTTCAGGGCAGAGGGGAGACATGGGAAGAAAAGTAGTTCTTAATAAATAGCATTCTTGATAATTTCTTTATTTTAATTCCTTTAGACTATGTCTGAATGTATCCAGCTCTCATTTGCTGTTTGTAGAATTGGCATTTACACGGTAAGGCAATGTTCTAACTAAATAAGTGTTTTTCGTTAGTGTTAATGCCATTTGAGTCAAAAGAAGTTACTTAAGATTTTTAGTTTTGGATTTAAGTAATGCAGATAGCAAAAGGGATTTGCCATACTAGTTTGCATAAGCAGACTACAGTAGGTTTTTGTCCTGTCAAGCATTTACTAAAACCAGAAGAGGAAAAGTATCCTCCACTTTAGTTAAAAAAGTTGAAGAAAAATTCAGCCAGCCTCTTGAGGTGTAAGAAAATTTAGAATTCATGTGCATCAGTTGCTGAGAATTCTTGCGTAATGTAATTGCTAAAGGGTTTATGTACATTTGCCATTAAATATCTATGATGTGTGAGTAGCATCACATATTAAAACACGTCAGCTAAATGCACATAGTGTAAGCTTTGTCTGGAAAGCCTTAACATTTTGGAAATGCTATTAAATTAAACTTACCTTCTATAAAAGAAATAAGAAGTTTACTTCAAGCATATGTCCCAAATATGCTAGCATTTTTTTTCTGCTTCCAGTTGTTCTAATTAGTGATGAGAACAGTTAGATGAGTGGGGTTTTGCAGAAATTAATTGTAAAGAATACATTACAATAATGTGTAGTATACATTGCTTACACAACGTATAAGACTCTGTTGCTCAAATCACGCTTCATATCCCGGAGCTTTTGGAGTGGGAATGCTGCTCCTTCTGTTGCCACTTTTCAGGAGGAAGCCTGGGACATACCACTTCATGCAGTCAGAAGTGTAGGTGAGTTTTGATCAACAGTGATGAAGGCTATTGTGCCATCAGGAAGTCTTACTTGACGACAGAATCTCAAAGCTTAACATTTATTTTTGTTCATAGAATTTGGTTCCAGGTAGTGTTTAATATCTGCTTAAGTTTTTTTTTCCCGTGACAATCTGCCTGCTTTCTGTTTTCAACATCTAAAAGTCTTCTAAATAGTAGAAAAGAAGAGTCAAAGGCATATTTCCTTATGGTATTTAAATTTCTTAGGAAGACTTTCTTTCTAAAAATCCCTGTGTGATAAGAGTATGCTACCTTGAAGGACCAGAGAGGGTTACAGTGTGAGGTTTCAATGGCTGCAAGGTACTCAAATGGTTTGCCAGTTCTTTGGAAGGCTAGAGTAAGCTGTTCAAATTAATTTGAGGGAATGTCCAAATATAAATGTGTGTGTATTGCAGACCCGGGTATAAGCAGGTACAATGTACAGCAAAGTACATCATCTGACAGTAATCAGTTTTGTTTTAGTTTAAAATAGGTTAAATTTCGTCTAGATACTGGAGTGCCCTGCTAAGTTGTGGTAGCTGCAGTTATAGGGATAGTTGTATCACTGGTATCTCACTCTGACCTTTAGGGCAGCAAAATACTTAATTTTATCAAATGTTTTAAATTGCAAAATAAAAAGAGCTAGCTTGATTTATTAAAATGCTGAAAGAAATTGATTTCATTGACTGCTGGTACTTAAGGGAGGATAGTGAGGAGGATGATGACTAGGCTTCAGAGCATCTGGAGATGTACAGGGCAGGACGTGGCTCCCGTGTAAAGTGCGTTTGAAGGCTAAAATAGTTCCTTTAGGAAAATGCTAGGTGCAGAGAGTACTTGCTTACATAAAAATGCCTGTCATTGGAAAGGTGAGTTTCAGGTGTCTGACTGGAGGGTGGGTTTGGACAGCTTTGGGATCAGAGTAAACAGAGAGGCCTGCTGAAGTGAGAGCTGTGCAGAAACAGAGTGCAATAGTTTCTGCCTCTGCACCATGTCCTGCTCATACTCGTAACTCTGTCACTGGATTTGTTGCTCAGGTATGTCAGCAGTCTGGCAGCTAGCAAGTATTGTGTGCTCCATACTGATGTCAAGAAGCAAACCACAAAGCTCCAGTTCATATTTCCCTTTTAATTAATTCCTTGTGACTTGTGCTTTCTGCTGCTTGCTGTTTTGCAGATTCAGTAGATTTTCTGTTTGCTAGTTGATTGATTTTTATCCAAAATCTAAGCAGTCTCTCAGATGCCAGTCCTTAGCAGCACCATGTGTTCAGCTTGTACTGTGTTACTTGGACACTTCCTGTTCTGCATGTCCTCATGGTACAGTGCTGCAAGTAAGGCTCTTAGTCCTTTGGACTACAGACATCTCAACTGTTAGTCTGTTATCAAGCTGCTTATCAGTAACACTCTAAAGCACCCATTACATCAACTGTACTACAGCATTAAATAGGCTTCCTGTTTTTATGGCACATACAGATTATGAGATGGAGGAAGAGTTTGTGTAGTGATCTCTGGCAAAACAGCCTGTCCTGCCTTCAGCTACCACAATTAAGAAGTCAAAACTTTGTTGTCTTGAGCTAAGAGAACAGCTATGTCTTTGCAAGAGTACAGGAAGAGATGGGATGCCTATTTCAGGTGAATTGACTAGATGAGATTACTTTGAAGTGTATATCCTTGAAGGGAGGAGGAGCAAAGCAGAAGTGGTTAATATAAAAACTGTGCAGATATTTGTAGGGATCTGAAACTGATAGATGTGTGTTCTAAAAGGAAAACATTATCATAAGCTCAAATGAAAAGTTTTGTGATTAAGAAATCAACCAACCAATGAAAATAAACCTCAATGTGTTTCACATAGCTGGTAGCTTCTGGCAGAAGTACCAGTTTTTCAGGTGCACGTTCCTGCGTCTCCCACCATATTAGTATCTGCATCAGATGTGTCCATCGGATGTGTGGGAACAGGCAGATAAATTTATGAATCTGCGTGACTGTGGAGATTGTTGCAAGCATATGGCAGCTTGTAACAAAGGTTATTATTTATTTCCTTTCCGTTTCTGATTTAATTTTCTTAACCAGGTAAAGGTCCTATTAAAATAATGATGGAGAATTCTACCTGCATGAACCTCAGAGGGAAAATAATCCAAATTTTTTTGTCTTGTAAAACGATTTTTATGAGAGGACACTTGCCACCTTTGTACATATTTAGGACTCCACCTTGGGAACTGTGTGCATGATTAGGTGCCTACAGATATACTCCAGAAGGTTCACTGATACTCTGTACTAGGCTTTGAGACTTTTTTCTTTTCACCCATTTGCATATAATTTTAAGCTTTTTTGAACAGGGGTAATAAGGTATTCTTTCTGTCCCTAACCCTTAAATGGGACTGCAGGAACATGCAAAACGTAATTTTCACATCACTTGTTGTTTTGGATAGCAAAACAAGGACAGAAGCCTCTATGGGGTGAGAATCATGCAAAAATACCTAAGGAGGCCTAGTGGAAACATCGTCTTTTACTGGTGTGTATTAGAAGGAACAATATTGGAAAATGCATTTTCCTATTTCAGGAAATTAAAAAGTAAGTTTTTCTTGGTTTCAAAATATGGCATCAATAGATAAATAATTTTGTTTCAAAGCAAAACAAGGATAACGAAAAGCTCTTTGTAGATCTTTCTGCTTTCAGATGCTGGGTATGGCAAAAGCGATGCACTGTAGCAACATTGCATCAATGTTGGCATCTTCTTCCTGAAAATCACGAGTAATGGATATTTTAGTTTTAGTAGCCTCTTGGCTTGAATTTGCACAATGAGAAGTGGAAATAAATGATGCATTTTTACAGCTTTGCTTGCTATAGTTTATATATGGTAAGTATAGTAAACGATGCAAATGTGCTTTTAGTTTTCTGGTTTACTTTGGACTTACTTACATTTGTCTTTGTTTATAATGATAAATTCATGTCTTGAAATGGTTCGAATGGAAACAGCTGTTGTGCTAAGGAATTTGTCTGATGTTAGAACAAAACAAAAATAACATTTACTCATGAAGTGGTGGGGAGGAAGCTCTTAAAAGAAGAGAAACCAATTGAGGCAACAACTAAAGGCAGCCATGAAATAGGAGGTAATTATGGGAACATGTCTGGGAGGTTTCTGGAGCCAGCTTGTGACTTAGAGTATGGAAAGCTTCCTATGAGGCTCTTCCCCTCCCTGACATGGTTTCCCATTGGAAAATACTAAGTTAAAGTAATAACAGTGTTCATATAGCATATCCTGTCTACTCCTCCCTTTCCCATGTCGTGTCCTTGACATGAGCAGCAAAACAAAAGCACAAAAGTGCAGCAGGAAAAAGTCCTTTTATGTGCTACCCTTGGGGAAATGTGGATAATTCCATTCACAGTCGCTGCTGGTATTCTGTGGATAGACTGTTGGAAAGGAAAGGTGTAAATGTTTTTTAACTTCCAGCCTTAAATAAAAGGTTCTCGCTATCACCCCGGTCTTGGCAGTGACTTGCATTGGGTGGGACTATGCCTGCTTTGTTGTTGCAAATCTGTAGTCAAGCTGCTTGAACCGTGCTAGTTGTGATTTGTGTTGCTACCAACCTAAACAGGAGAAAGAGGGGCAGACTGTCCTGATGCATGTGTCACTCTGTGCATGTGAATATTAGCTATACTGTGGGGTTTTTTCCATGAGCTGTGAGACTTTACTTTCTGCTTCTCCTGAAATAAAGGAACAATTGTAACATTTTTTCAAATGAGCAAAGTAAAGACAGTTGACGGGAGAGAACATCAAGGCTGGGCCAGGAGTGAGGATCAGAATACGATTCTCTTCCCTTTCTCTCCACGGAGCTCGTTGGTTAAAGTGAACTGTGCTGACCTTGCTGAGCAGTCTCTCCTCGTGGCCAGAGCTTATGTTACCTGCTCCAAGAGCTCAGCAGCTTGGTGCAGCCAATGCTGCTGCGGCAGCATTGCTTCCTTGGGCTACTCAGTGATATACACTGTATTTCCAGCTCTTTGAGAACCTCTGACAATTAGTCATTGATTTCACTTGGAAAGGTAGGGTTTGCCAAAATAGCCTGTTAATTTTTGTCAGAATCTGTTGGACAAACTTGCAGGTTGGAATAGAGCTTTGTCCTGGACTAGGGACTTTACGAATACAGGTTTTGTTCCGTCTGATTTGTCTCTGCTGTCCATGGCTCCTTCCTGCTCTAGAGGACAGCAGTGCTGTTCCTCAGGCCATTAGCTTTAGGGAGAACAAGAGGAAAAGCCCAGATCATCATTACAAAAGACTCCAGTGTTTTCTGTTCAGACAAGGTGCTGTTCATTTTGCATTTATCAAAGCTATGGGGTTAGTTATCCTGTACATAAGTGCTATTTTGCTCCTTCCCTTTGGAAGTCAGGATTCCTAATCCTCAGTCTTTCTGTCTGTCCAGAAAACAGTTGTGTAATGTGTTGTCAAAATGTTGTATTTTGCCTTCCTGGTGCTCCACCGTGGAAAATAAACTACTCTTGTTAGGCTCGAGTGATGCAGGGGGTGATGATATGAGCGTGGAATTTTTCTGGTGGCCTCTGCTGAGCATCCTTTTTTTGTGTAGTTTGCAAAGTAGACTCTTTAATTACCAAAATAAAAAATTAATTCTTTTAATTGAATATAATAGGTTTAAAATGTAAGTGCATTGCAAAGTAAAAATATTCAAAATTCTGACAATCTTCTATGACAAAAATGACCTGTTTGAAATCTGAGGTGCCCTGAGATTGTGGACTAGGAAAGATAGCAGGGGAACATGTTGAATTAGTGGCAAATTACAAATCTAGTAGTTCACTGCATCATTTGAATTATTGAGAGGGTGAAAAGACTAGAAATGGCTCTTCAGTGAAAGTGAATTTTTTCTTTCACATTCTGTAATCCAGAGGCTGGGAGTATGCATAGCAATGAGATGTGCAAAAGAGCAAATTGATTTGCAAGGATTCCTGACTGGGCAATTCAAAGTTGTGATGAAAGACTCCCTGTGATTATGGTCAAAGTTGCATGCCCTGCTGTCTGCGCGCATGCAGTCACATCCTCTACCGTGTATAGTTGGATAAGCAGGAATCTAACACGTGATCTGCAAGTGGAAATAGGGAGCAACACCAATATGTACCACTCCCAGTATTTTGCATGCAGTTGCAGGGTTTTTTTATTGTTCTGGTTTTTTAGTCCTAGTCTTGCCTAAAATGGTGTTGCTTTTGAGTATGAATTGCAAACTGTTGTTAGTCTGTATTTGCCTTTAACAGCAATTGGACAACCACAGAGCACTAGAAATTATGCTTCTTGTAGAATAAATGCATCTTTCACAAGATGTCATATTACAGCAGAAGTGGGAAAAGTTTGTTCTGCAGGTCTTAAGCTTTGTACTATGAGCTCAAAAGTTGTCTGTTTGTCTTAGAGTGAGAGAAGATTGCTTTTTCCTGTGAACATGCATGCCCTGTATCCTGAGGACATCAGTGATAAGTTACTATTATGATTGCTGCTGAAAATAGTTCAACTCTGTTTTCTGAAGACATCCTGCATTTGTTCAAGAATAGGTGTCTGTTAAGGGAAGAAGTCATACAAGTGGATAGTAGATTAAAAATAAAGGAAGTGCATCAAATGCCACAAAATGTAATCTGTTAATGAGTTAGCTTTTTTTTTTTTTGGTGGAAAGACACTTCTAATTCTCACCATTACTATATGTCTGTCCTTGGTGTTTTTAATGTTTCTTCTCATCTCAAAGTTGAAAATGTTTGCTCAGGTGCTGAAGTTAGTTTCTAAAGTGGTTGGCTGAATATCTGCTGCTACAGCTTCTTTATAATTATAGTCTTCTGTCTTCAAAGTAGTTTAAGATTGTATGCATGCGTAATTAAATCCATAAATGCTTTTGGAAAGGCTGTTCTACAGCATCCTTTAGAGCCTTTTAAAGTAAATAGTGCTTTTAGATCTGCCTTCTATTACAATGTTTGTATTTTGATCAGTTTGATTATATTGCACACAAATCATAACGCTCGTTATGTTCTGTCATATGAAAACTTTTGAGTGCCACTCCATTTTTATGGCAAGGATTTATATAGTACAAAACTATGTTGAATTTTTACTGGGTTCATATTGCTGGGTATTATGTTGTTTAAGAGTAGAAAACAACAGTGTTTAATAGATGCCATAAATTCATACTATGGTTCTGCCGGTATGACTATATCTACTTAAATTTCAAAAGGGAGCTTTCAAGTAAGTGTCACTAGGATCTCAAATACCATTCTGGGCAATAGACTTTTAGGAAACAGTAAAAATGTGAGAGGTGGTTTAAGAATATCTATTGTCATGGAAAACAAAGGCTACATACAGCTATCACATCAAGGTTTTAAAATTCTGTTTCTGGCATTGTCACAATTGCCTATGTCAATGTAGGCAAATCTCTGGTACCTCTGTTTTCAATAATGTTTGTCCCAAGGCTTCCCAAACTTACAACTTCAATTTTTTTAGCTTTATTTAATGCTACTGGTGAAAGGGCTAGACCTACCCTGTTTCACTCAATCCTTCTGGTGTCTTCAAGACCTCATGAACACAAGTTATTTGTTGTGCAGTTATTTTATCATGGACTGTCCTGTGTTGGAAGGGACCCACAAGGATCACTGAGTCCAACTTCTGACGCTGCACAGGACAACCCAAAAAATCTCACCATGTGCATTGTCAAAATGCTCCTCGATTCACATACTGGGACCTTACACATTACAGAAAAACTAAGGCTGGTGGATCTTCAGATCCAATCCTACAGAGCTTCTCATCTGAAAGAGGGGTTTTTTTATTTGTGTAAGGAAAACAACAGCAGCCACTGGAATAAAATGTCCCACTTTCTCCTCCTCTCCTCCGAAACAAAGTGTCATTTAAGAGAGGGACACACGAGTCTGCTGTATGTTTCCTGGGCTTCCAACAAGGTGCAGATGCCAGAACAGAGAGTAGCTACTCAGTAGCATTTTCTAAACTTCATTGTAGCCTTGGGCACATGCTGGTGCCATGTTTTTGAACAGATCCATAATCTTCCAGTGGTTTCTTTTTCAGAACAAGGCAACATGTTTCCATGCTGTAACTGGGACTTTTACAAGGGCGCATATAATGATAGGAAAAGGGGGAATGGCTTTGAACTGAAAGAGGGCAAATCTAGATTAGATATTAGGGAGAAATTATTTACTGTGAAGATGGTGAGGCATTGGGACAGTTTGCCCTGAGAAGCTGTGGATGCCCCATCCCTGGAAGTGTTCAAGGATAAGTTGGATGAGGCTTTGAACAACCTGGTCTAGTGAAAGATGTCCTCAACATTAATAAATGTTGCATCTCAGGCAAAAACCACAACCCAACTTTTTTGCTTATCTTTGTCTCATATTCCATTAATAATGGATTTTTTAACCACTCTTTACACTGTAATGTAGTCAGACAACATACGCTTTACCCTAATGGAAGATGATTATTTTGTACCCCAATGCTAAAAGCCCACACATTTCCAAAACATGTGAGATTTTGTTTCTTAACCAGGCCTGTGTTGTGTTAGCATTGTCTTGAAGATCTACTTACTTCATTTTGTCGTCATCTCGAATTGAGTGGAAGACATTCCAGTGCAATTCTCTGGAATACACATGTGTAAGTAATAACCCCTCTGTATAAGGTCATCTCTAGAGGCCCGACAGAGGTCGATACTCTTTTTGAGACCAACTCAAGTCTCTACAGGCAGACAGGGTTTACATTAAACACATCAGTGTATTTGGAAACCGTGCAAGGTCTTGCCAAGTGCACTTCTTGTCTGTGTGTGGAAAAAGAGGTGGGATTTGTTGTGAAGCTGAATCTGTATAGGCAAAGGATGTGGAACCGTGCAGGGAAAGTGAAGCAAATGTGTTGGCTAAGACTTGGCAAAGGCTTCTGGTTATTGACATCAAGATTTGTATTTTTAGGTGCTTTTGCCTTGCTCTTCATGAGAGTTGTGTGTTGTTTTTTTCTCTGCCTGAATTTATTGGCTGTGGAAGAGAATGGATCTACTAAGAGAGGTTCATGAGCAGATTGGGTCATGTTGTGGGATGTTAGAAGGATGTTAGCTCTTGGTTTCAGTGGTTCTAAAATGCTTTTCACTGTGACATCTCAGTGGACTTCGAACAAGAAGACGACTCTGAAAGGGATGAAGTGTGGAAATACACACCTCATCATACCAGATTAGAAAACAACGGCCACAGTGGGTGAGAACCCCAAATCTTGGACCTCAGCCTTGCAGGAAAGAATAGTATAGAGGCCATAAAAGAGAGTTTTAAATCCAAATAACCCGAAAATGAGAAGGTCAAAATGTATACTTAAAAAAAGAAAAAAAGAAATAAATAAACAAACAAAACCCAACCCCAAACAACAGGAAAACCCCAAAAACAACTGCTATGGAGTAAACTGTGCTGAACTGAGGCTCTAGGACTGTTGGATAATGAGCAGGAAAACCACAATAAAAGAAACTGTGGTTTTAGGTGTGTGTTGTGCTGAGCCTGTAATGTAATATTAATTAATCTTTTATCAGCTACCACTCTCCAGTAATAATTTAGTGGTTGATAAATCAGTTGTAGATGGAGAATATGAAAAAAACTCTTAATAAGTACAAAATCTGAATGTATTTGGAAATGCCTGTGGAATTCTTCCTCGTGATGGTTTTATTATTCCATATGCTTGTATTCCCAAATTTGACAGATAGTGGCTCAACTTTCAAACTTCCCAATGAGACACAAGCTATTTTGTTTTTCAGCAGGGTAAACTGAGGTATAAAATGTAAAGAATTTACTGATACTCCACAGCAACTTCTAGATAAGATCTTACTGTTCTGAATCACAATGCGGTCGGTACCTTGGGCGATTGGTGTCTGGGCATTTGAATACTTATATTAGCCTTGTGCTCTTTTACCATAGAAATTAGAACATAATTAGAAAGAATCTGTTGTGATTGCAAATTTGTTTGTGAATTCTAGCATGGGATTGAGAAAAGAGAGGTTTTGTGGCTTCCTTTGTAGTAGTTAAGGATTTTCTCTTTTAAAATTCTGTAGTGTGGGAAGCTCTTTCCTGAGGAAGGAAGATGTTAGTAATTTGTTCAAGTTCTTGAATAATATTGCAAAGAATGCCACTTGATTTCATGTTGTCACTTCTCTGTCCTCCTCTGACCTCTTTCAAGCTTTCTTTACAAGGCTGCTTTATGTGAGATAGGTGCACCAGGTAAGCTGACATATTTTTTTCTCTTAGCATCTGATTCTAATGAAGTAACCATTTTTTCCCCATAGATGCTAACTGTGATATTGTGTGTGACCAGGGTTCAAGATTTTCTGGTTTTGATTCCCTGTTCCCCTCGTTACTAGAATATTTTTGTTAAGAAAAGCTGCTTGTGTTGTATTTCAGCATGTGTATTGCCTGCTTACTGTAACAACTGTGCAAAGAAGGACTTCTTTTCTTAAGAAGGAAAAGGTATTCAGTGAAGGACTGAAAAGAAATTATAGAAGTGGTATATAAATTATTATATGCTCAGTGTGCTGAGCTCTTGCAGGTCTCTGTGTTGCTGTTTAGGCACTGGACACTGCTGTGTTCCTTAGCTCTTAAACTGACTTAAGTAATTTTCTGTTGGCTGTGTCTGTGTTTTGTGCTGAAAACAGACTCCATATTTGAAGAGTAGGCTTTGAGTCTTGGTGGGGCTTTGCAAGATTAATTTGAGATATCAAAAAAAGTCTTTCTGTAAAGGTCTTTTTCAATAGCTATTTTGGGTGTGACAAGGCTGAAATACATTTTAAAAGAAGGACTTAGTTTAGAAAAGTGTTTCGTAGACAGATGACTTAATGGATTTATGTGTTGCTGATGCAAGACTTCACGGCACAGACTGGTGAAGTATAAGAAGCCTCAGAAAGAGGGAGTCTCCCTTAATGCACAAATGTTTCTGTTTTTCATGTTCGCGTGATAAAATCATAACAAATAGAGCTGAAAGGAGTGAGAGTCATCTAATTAATTCCTGGCTCAAAAGCAGGATGAACTATGACCAAACCAGTTCTGACCAGACTGCTTCTCTAAAAAAACCCGCATCAGGGTCCATAATCTCTTCTGGCAAACTCTTCCTGAGCTCAACTAGTCCTATTTTCTGCACACTATTTTTCTAAGATCTAGCCTAAATCTCCTGTTAATCTTTCTTGCTTCAGTTTAAACTTTTTATCGCAAGGTTAGGTGGGGCTTTGAGCAACGTCGTCTAGTGGAAGCTGTCCCTGCTTATGGCAGGGAGGCTGGAACTCCAGATGATCTTAATGGTCCCTTCCAACCCAAACCATTCTATCATTCTTGTCTTATAGACAGCAAAAAGGAAAAAAAAGTCTCTTCCTTTGTTGTTTGAAAATTGCTTGTCATGTGCCTTTTCAGCTTTCTGTAGATTAACGGATGGGTCATTCTGTAGAGAACCCCAAATACATAACCACAATGAGGAGTGGGTCATATGGCAGGTTACACAGGTTTATGTAACCTCTTTTATGGCTCTCTTGCCTTATTGACTTCAATAAAAAGAGCAGTCAGAAGCAGCTTACTATTTTCATGCTGAACATATTAAATTGCTTGATGAACATCACCTACTGGGTAGGCACTATTCCTTCTGTCAAGGAAAAAGTCTTTGAAGATGAACTTCACTAGTGTTAGCACTTGATTTTATTTGACAGTAGGAACAACATTTACGTACACCTGGGTGTTCTTAGAATAATGGGTGAAACCACAATACATATTCAATGTTTTTTCTTTCCTCTGTCTTAAGACACTTAGCAGTGTTGACTCAGCATCTCTTCTGGGGAGATTTTTACAGTGACAGTATTCAGTCAGGGAGGTCATGGGTCAGATCATCTTGAGTGGCATCATGTGGCATGTACAGGACAACCAGGGGATCAGTCTGAGGCAGCATGGGTTTAGGAAGAGCAGATCCTGCTTGACCAACCGGATGTCCTTCTGTGAGAAGGTGACCCACCTAGTGGTTGAGGGAAAGGCCATGGATGTTGTCTACCTGGACTTCGGTAAAGTCTTTGACACCATTTCCCACATCATTGTCCTGGAGAAGCTGATAGCCCATGGCTTGGACAGGTGCACTCTTTGCTGGATTAAAAACTGCCTGGATGGCTGGGCCCAGAGAGTGGTGGTGAGTGGAGTTATACCCAGCTGGTGGCCGGTCATGGGTGGGGTTCCCCAGGGCTCAGTACTGGGCCCAGTCCTGTTTAATATTTTTATCAATGATCTGAATGAGGGGATCAAGTGTACCCTCAGTCACTTCACAGGTGACACAAAGCTGGGCAGGAGTGTTGATCTGCTGGAGGGCAGAAAGGCTCTGCAGGGGGATCTGGACTGGCTGGATGGATGGGCTGAGGCCAATGAGTGAGGTTCAACAAGGCCAAGTGC
>VZTA01027119.1:24936-41118 GCA_013398855.1 Mohoua ochrocephala
TCACCACCCTCACAGTAAAGAACTTCTTCCTAACATCTAACTAAACCTCTTCTCTTTTAGTTTAAAGCCATTGCCCCTCATCACGCTCCCTCTTACTTATTTATGTATTTACTTTATTTATTTAATTTTTATTTAGTTATTTTTGTTTTAGTATTCAGTTTTATTATTAATTATTATAGACCAAGTAACTCCAGTGAAGCTGTTTACTATGATCTTTTGCAGAGAGAACTCATCCTTTTTGTGATTTAACACTCAGGAAGCTGCTAAAACTTGGAAATGTATCTACAGGGTTGAGCCTATAGATGTGGTTTTTATGTGGTTTTTATGAAATGTAATGTTCTTTCTTTTTTTTTCTTTCTTTTTTGCTGCTAAATATTTGAACAATTGTTTCACATGCTGGTTGCATGTCACCAAAGGCCAATGATTGGCTGTCAGTACCAGGACTCTTGTCAACTTTATCTTCAGACAGTTCTTGCTGGTTTTTGTAACTTAATGTTTTGGTAGCATTGCATTAGATTACAAAATTATTAGTTTTCTCGGTTTTCTCTTAATTTAATGATACGGTACTTTTATGGTAGTTTAATGATATGGTACTACTTACCTGAATTAAAAGTTTACAAATCAGTTAGAAGTGTAGTAATTTTTTATGGAGGAGAGTTTCTTGATTTCCCCCATCAGTTTTGGGTTGCCCCTGTGAGCTGAAGGGGAAAATAGCAGTCCTTACCAAGTAATGTGATTTTCAGTGCTGTCACTATCAAAATGGCAAAGCTGAGCTGTGTTAAATCTAGCTAGTTCAGTATGTTTACAAGACAAGATATTGTGCAGCTGGTTTTAGACTCTCCTCACTTTGAAATACCCATACACAGTTTCTGACCAGCAGGTCCTAGCTGTCGTATGAGGTGAAATTAATGTTTGACTTCTCCATTTTGTAGGAAACGTAACGTTAGTTCCCCTGTTTAAAACCAAAGTGGAATGAAGTTCAAGAGCAAGGAGAAGCAGCAGCAAGCTGTTTAGGGAGAAGTAAAAAATACCTTTTTTTAATTTTTTTTTTTTTTTTTAATTACATGGTCAAGTGTGGAATAAGTCCTCAAATGGAGTAAAACCAAACCCAGAAAAATGAAAACCACAGGAATGAAAACTAATTTTCAAACAATACATTTTTATTGGCATATTTTTGAGCAACATTTGTAAATAATTTGGTTTTGGGCTAGTTCCTATTCTGTAAAATTAAAACAGAAGTAGATTGTATTGTTAGATATTATTATAATATTTAATTTTGAATGGCATATTTATTTAAAATCAAGCCCAAGTATACAAGTCAGCCTGTTTTCAATGAAGTCACATGAGACAATTATCTCATCATTCGAGCAGATGGCTATATACAATTTCTGTCTTAGAAGTGCATTTGTAATTGTGAAAGAAAACATTATATTTGTAGAATGCAGCATCATACGTATGTTTTTTTTCAAAAAGCATGAAAGCAGAATGCTTTCATAATGGCGTTTAATAGTATGAAATATATTTTACGGTGATTGTGACATTAAGGTAATTTAAAGAAACGTTCTCTGTGTGTTGAGGACTTCAGCTGTGATTCAGTATTTTTGAGAGTTGATATGGCTTCGTGTGGTTTTTTTGGAACTTGTTGGGATTTTTTCCTCCCCCATGCCCCAGCAGATAAGGCTCCTTTTGGTCTTCTTTTACAGAAATACAGTATATAACTTGGATTTAAAATTGTATTTTTTGTGCTGAAATACAGGATTATTCTAGTATTTGACATTCTACTTGACGCCAACAATAGTAATAAAAGAAATTAAGAGCAGTTATGCATGGGTCCAGAAGTGTCCTGCGCTAGCTTGTATCAGATGTGTGTCTGTATCTGGAGTACCTCCTGTAAAAAAAGGTGAGGATGAGGAGTACCTGAATGTAACCTGTAACTTTTTGAGGTAACCTGTCACTTTTAAGTAGGCAAGTGTCCAAAGTGCAAGCAAACCTCGATTAGATTTCAGTGTGGTGCTGCTATAATTAAGCCAGGAAAGGGTCCTTAGGCAGTCTCTGTGCCCAGTTCTGCCTTTTTCAAGGGTTGTGAGTCTTGGGAACATGCAGAAAGGTGTAGAAAAGCAGTGCTGTAGTTTGGCAAACAATAGCCTTCTCTGGCAAAACTTGGTTTTGTCTCAGTCAAGTATTTTGATCGAGTTACATAGACCTATAAACAATGACATGACTATTTTTTTCAATATTCCCTTTATATTTCTTTGTTTAAAGCTTAAAACCAACTGCTTCATGAGAAAACGATAAAGAGGACTTTATTTTTGTTGGGGAAATCCAGGTTGAAAGCTCTGAGTTGCCACAGAGTGTGAATTGGAGGATATAACTATGGGGGCCCTCCCTATTTTAGCAGAAACCTTTTTAAAGCTTTACACAAAGGGGTCTATGGAACATGAACTAAACTTTTTTTTTCTAAATGGCTAAACAGGATGTAGATATAAATAATAATTCAATACAAACTTATTTTGGTGGAGCTTTCTCACACACAACTTCTTGTATATTGGGAAATGTAGTTTCCTTTCAGAAACAGTTCTTTCATTAGTTTCCGGGCAGTGCTTAAGAAGAATTCATACTGTTTAAAAAGTATTTAAAACCTCTTTTTCCAAGGTGTTGTAATTTATTTTTGCTAACAGTAATCTATTTATTTATTTTTATTTTGTTCCTAATCAAAAATCGTTCTGACTTTTCTCAATTCTTTGCAAAATATTCATGATCGATCAAGAAGGTGATCAGGTACAAGAGTAGAGACTTCTCGTACATACCACGTTAATAAAACAAATAATTAGGTTCTGTCTTTTTAGGGCATTCCTATTCTGCAGGTGAATACGAGTTTAATGAACACTGTCCTCAAAAACTGCATGCCAATTTATCGTCACGATAATCCTTTTATCACTTTAAGCCCCCTTATTTTTGTTTTGTTTAAATGTGCCTGCTCAGTAGCTTATCTGTGGTTTGTGCCATATAGTCAAATATGCTCTTGCTGATATGCACTTTCTACAAAGCAACAAGGAAATCCTTTGTGAAGCTACCATAGACAGAGATTTAACAGACAGGCAGTAGCAGAATGTGAAGCCACTTGTAATTCTGGCAGTATGCTTGACTGTTTAATCTTCATCTTGGAGATACTGTCCTACCTTGAGGGCAGATCTTGGTTGATGTAACCTGAAGAAAATAGTACAACCTTAGATTGGCTATGATAGGAGAGTTGGGAAATACCTTTGTATGAAGGCAGAAAAGAAATGCTTGTCAATCTTGTTGACATTTTATAACATCTTGTTCAGACAGGCTAGTTTTGAATCACTGGGGTGTCTTCAGATTTAAAACAGTGGGAGTGAATTTAGGCACAGTTGGTTTTGTTTGGTTGGTTGGTTGGGCTTTTTTTGGCAGCATAGTTTGTATGAAGTTGTTTCTTGCTTTGAGTGGTGTTGCCACACAACAGGCTTTGCATATTTTTATTCTACTGTATTTTCCTATAGTATCTTATTCTGTAAAGTTAACTAGCTGAAATGTTTCTTTTTCCTCGCATTCGTCTTACCTAGTTAAATTTGAGATAATTCTCACATCAATACTATTCCGGGCTAACCTTATAGGTTTGCTAATTTCTTGTGTAATTCCTTTCAAGATGGACCATATTGTCTCAGCAGAAGTGGTTTCTCCTTCTAGTTAGGACTAGTTTATAATGCCTAATTTCTTACGAGTACCTGAATTGTTGAGGGGAGCCAGGATCACCTCTGTCAGTGCTGATGAGGGCTTTGTGCTTTGCTTTCTACATTTGCCTCACCTGGTGTTAGGGATTTATGTGCTTATTTTTGCATTTCTGTGGCTCAACTTCTGCTTCATTCAGTCCCCTGCTTTGATGAAATAATATTTTAGCCTACTTCTTGAGCTCTGTCTAAGTGGAAGGTCAGTTGTGATGCTCAAGCTAAGCTGTTTTGTCTGTGGATCAAAATCATTCTGTATTACTACCCCTCTGTTTTGTACAGACAGGAAATTTGGGGAGGATTCTGAGACCCGAGAGGTGTATGTATGCCATGTGCACTCATCCTTTCTTTGCCTCTTCTATGGTGGTTTCTTTTAATTGTCACAGATTTAATGCTTACTGCCTCAAGTGCTTGGTCTGCAAGATTTTAGTAGGAACGTCTATGGAGTTTCCTTCGGTTCTCTTTCTGTTCTTACTTGCCTTCTTTTTTTTTTTATTGTCTTTTTTTTTTTTTTTTTTTTTTTAAATGGTCCTCCTTTTAAGCCAATTCTTTGTCTAAGCCCTGACTTGTTAGGCTGTGTCTTCTGTAAACTACTGACTGCTAAAAGTTCTCTGTGACTCTTTGGGCATTATCTGTTGGTTTGATTTTTTTTTTCTCTAACACGTTTTGTGACTGAGAAATTATTCCTCAAAGACTTTTTCAGTGTTGGTGAGCTCAAAGCATTGGCACCTTATCCTTTTTATTTTGTGGAGAAGTGCTGGTTTTCTGACTTTGGAATTTCTTTTTTGGCAATCTTTAATCTGTTGTGAGGAACTGAGAGATGTCTTGAAGCTCATAATGTGTCCAGGGGATAGGAGAACAGAACAAAGTGAATCTTCAAGATTGAGATTGTCCATCTCTTTATATGGGTAAATCTTTATATGGATACCGGCTCTTGTAAAAGAAATTAGTGACACAACAGTGATCCTATCTAGTGCTGTGTTCCCATTAAAAGTAGGAAGAGTCAGCACAATGCTGAATCTTGAGTTTACCAAAAGTGGGGTTTACCTTCCATGTAGTTTGTACTGAATACCTCTCATGCCTCTCCAAAGCTGCTGCGAGTTCTTACTCCCAGCTTTTTGAATAAACAGTGCTGATTGGTTTTCTTCAGTCTACAGTAAAAACTTCCCTAAATTAAGGGCTGTGGTTCTCAGAATCTGGTAATATGTATTCTCAGAGAAATTTTTTAATGAAATCTGACAATGATTCTAGCTCAAAACAAAAACTACCCCACCTACCTTCTCCAAATAAAGAACAGAGGGGGGAAGAAAATTGATGATTCAGCCTCTTATCTGGTCATCTGTGGGATTTGGGGAAGATGCCTATTCTCGTGCTGAGCAATTTGTTAGTTTTGTGATAGCCTTTCCTAAGGCATTGGAAGCAATGTGGAGAATGGAGGACAGTGGTATCAGTGTTCTTAGATGTTTGCCTGGTCTCTGGGTCATATGACTGAATTCAATTTGATTGGTAGATTTGAGATCAAGAATATGTTTTTTCTGAGTTCAGACTGTCAGGCCTGTGTTGCTTCCTTTGTTTCCACTGTGCTGGGAGGTGGTTTGCCTAAATGTGGAGCTCAGGTGTTGATAATAGCCTCATACTGTCAATTCTCTGTGACATTTGATCGAGGCACCTGGTGGCTAAAGTAATTTAGCATAACTGAGGTCTCAGGGTCTATTTTGTAGTAATATTTGAATAAAATTAATAGCATGCATGTTAATGATGTGAAAACTCTGATGATCATTTCGATCTTTAAACTATGCATAATTGCACTTTTTTTGAAAGTTAGTACCGGAAGCAGTGGCAATACTTGTTGTAAGCGAATGACTTATGTAGTCATGCTCTATTTTTCTTCCTGAGTCCCAGTCATTATTTTGGCTTATGCCTGTGCATTGCTAATTCGACTGTTTCATACCACATTCTGTAAAATTTCTGTCTGCTTCAGTTGTCTTGCTGCATGACTGGTCATAAGAAACATGTCCTACAGAGCTATTTCATAAAGATTGCATGCTTCTATACCATGTGCATATTGCCTGAGGGCTTAACACACTGTGATTGCAAAGCAGTGTTTGCTTATTAAAACTTAGAAGAGTTTGTCACTCACAGCGTGTATGGTTTCATGCAAAGTTACTGAGAAAAATCCTGCTATGCATTAAGGGAGTGATTATAAACCACTCAGTTCCCATCTGAGAAATTCTTGTGATTGCCCCTTCCCTTCCAGGACTGTGGGTTTAGACACTGTGAGACTGTGTGGTCCTTCTCTGCCCTTATTTTTCAAGTGGGCATTCAGCTATTAACAATGATGTTAGTTTATTTTTCATGTCTCCAAGCCTTTTCCAGAAAATCATGGAGAATTTAAAAGAAGCAAGTATTACCTCTTCTCCTTAAATTTTACTGGTTTTTCTCAAAAAACCCTTGCAGACTAGTCTTCTCCATTGCCCAGCACTGTCTAGCAAGAGCCTACATTACCAATGGTTATTTATCTTAACTTTAGCTGCTAGTAGTAGCTTGTTTCTTCCAGGTCAGGAGAGTGAGAAACAGCTGCAGCTCCTGGATGTAGATGTTGACGTTCACACCTTGCCCTGAAGTGGCTGAGCTGTTGCCAGCTAAAGGTAGATGATTGTTCCCTGGACAATGTAAGTGCTTCAGCAGCTACTGGGAATGGTGATGTCTTAATTGATATTATTGAATCTGTTGACTGTCAGCCTCTGGGCATAAAAATTAATATTAAAATACTATTTTGTCTTTTGTCAGATGCCAAATGAGTCGGTACACAGAAATCGAACAGACTGTATCATGAATTTGTGATATTAATACATTATATAATTACATTATAGTGTAATTCAGTACCGCAAGCGGACCCTTGGGAATTGACATTGAATTGAATGTCATAGAAATACAGTCTGGCACAGTCTTGGTGTGTAAACCAATTTAATTGTAAATCAATGTAGTTGTCTAAACTGCACATGAAGAGATTTCCTAGATACCAGTGCAAAGGAGGAAGTTAATGAAACCCAGAAACTGGGTATGGTGCAATTGAAAAGAGAACAGATTAGCTGGGTTGCAAAGAGGAGGTCTGTACCCGCTTGGCAATTAAGTGCTTAATGTTTTAGTGAGTTTGAAATAAATAACCAGTGCAGCATGAATGCATTTTGAACGAAACAGCTATGTGTGAAGACTAGAACAGAGGGATTGTATGTAACTCAGCAAAATAGTTTGTACGTGTTAGCTTCACGTGCAAACTGAGAAGTGACAAAGCTATGACACTTAGTGAAGTGGACTGCCATGACTGGATAAAGCTTACTGGTCCTTTCTTTTCTTTGGAAAAGAAGCAAACATGGATGCCAGAAACAGTACAGTGATGCAGTTTGATAAATAATTGTTGTTCCTTTACATAAAGCATGATAGAGGTCTTTTTTCATCCCTCCTCTAAAAAAGCTATGGAAATAAAATACCTCCAGCTCTGTTTAAAAACAAAAAACCTGACAATTTTTAAATCTTTCCCATTCTGATTTCAGAGGCCACTGCAGAATTTGGGACTCTTTTTTTTAGAATAATGATATTAAAGAGGAAAATTAGTTTTTGTAGAGGGTTGCATATTTTTTTGTAGTATGTAGTGGAGCTTGATGCTATAAGATCGTGCTGGAGTTTTAATTGCATTTGAAGGGCTTAATGTTTATATGGGTATTTAATTATATTTGCTCCGAACACCAAACATTTTTAGAGAAGACGTTAAACCTCAGGTTTTCATGAGGTAATCTACAAACGGTATTTCAGGCGATGTTTCACATGCATACTTCAACTCTCTTTTGTACATTTTGTCTTAGCAGCCACTGGCAGACGTAGAATCACAGAATCAATTAGGCTGGAAAAGACCTTTGAGATCATAGAGTACAATCACCACCTTGCCAACTAGACCATGGCACTAAGTGCCACATCCAGTGTTTTCTTAAACACTTCCAGGGATGGTGACTCTGTCACCTCCTTGGGCAGGCTGTTTCAATGCTTGACAACCCTTTTTGTGCAGCAATTCCTCCTAAAGTCCAACCTGAACTTTCCCTTGTGTAGCTTGAGACTGTGTCCTCTCGCCCTGGAAATTTATATGGAAATTTGTGTTTTGCTCTTCTTACTAAAACACAGTCTGTGAATGTCTGTTCCTAAAAAGAATCAGCTTTTGTGAAGTTGCAGTCTATTTATACTTACTTAGCCCTATTAGCATTTTCTACTCACTCCTGAATGTTCTGTCCTAGGAAAGAACACACGATTAAAAAGAATAATTAGTCTTGCCCCCCCTTTGACAGATACACCTATTAGTAAACTCAGCCCAATTTTAACACATAATCAGCCATAACCTTCTGGTTATGATCCAATGCTGAGGACACAGAAGGATTTTTACAGAGGTATCTTTGTAACTGGCAGACGTGTGTGGGATGTTCTGGTACTGACGACAAAAACCACTGCCCTGTCAGTGTGCTGGCATCTAATTTCTTCTTTGTTAACGTCTAAAGCTATGGTCGTGTGCACCTTTAATCTGCCTGGAATGGATGGAGAGAAGCGTGGTTGCCTGTCTCAGCTGCTAGAAGATAGTTTGAGTGCTCCCATATCTGCTCAAGTGCAAGTCACCCAGTTCAGTTTAAAGCACTGTCTTTGATAATTTATGCATTGTCTCTTTCCAGGCAAACAAGTGGAGGTTCCTCACATATTCCATTAAATCTGATGCACGAGTGACATTCTTCCTCAGAAGACCAATACATAGAACTCTTCCAGACCATTCAAAAGTTATCATGCCATTTTAGAAACAGGAGACATTAGACCTGCCTGGTTGCAAAGCCAGGCTATCACAGATTGGGAAATATACAAGCAAGATAATCCTGCCTAATTTGCCTTCTGTTCTTCATGTGTGTTTTGGTATAGCCTTTAATTACCTAACATTGCTTTATTTTCCTTCTTCCTTTCCCCATTGAACCCATGAGTCATTCATTGCACAGGATGGGTGGTGGTAATTTAATTAGCTGCTGCTAACAATTGTGTAGAAAAACCGAGTTAGATGTTGTTGCCTCAAATTCTTTTTTGCTGTTTGTTCTGAAGGTAGAATTAGAACACAAAGATGGCCATATTAGGTCAGTCCAAATACATTGCTTGACCAACAACATGTTTTACAATAGCCATTAACAAATGCCTATGAAGGTGTGAGAAAAGGTAATGTGTATAAATTACCGTTACCTCATAGTTTACGAGTCTGCAATTCTTTTAAGCACAGGAGATTTTGGAGTTAGTTGTGGCTTATGTTCTTTTATCATCAGTAGATTTTCATCACTGAATATGTCCAGCTTCTTCATGAAGTCAGTAAGAACACACAGCCTCTTTTGCAAATGAGCTGGTGGCTCTTCGGGTGAAGTACCAGTTCCACAACGAACCCCTCATGCCCTTCTGAAGCTGCCTCCGATGAGCTGGATTCGAGCTCGTAATCCTTGTACTGGAAGAGATGGTGTGCAGTTACCTTGTACCACCACCCTCTGGAACCTACCTAAACCTTCATAAATTTGTCAGACCTCTCTAAAATACTCTTTTCAGAATAAAGAAACAAAGATTGCTTAGGTTTAAGATTGCTTGAAGGAAAAGTTATCCCATATTTTGATCATACTTTTTTGTCCTTTTAGGAGCTTTTTCCACTTCTGTTAACATTTTTGATTTAAAGGGAATAAAAAATACAGTCTTAGGTATAAACATGGTTGAATTGAAACACAGATTTATACAATGGCTTGATGATGTTCCTGTCCTTAATTCTAACACTTGCCTAATTTTTTTTTTAATCAAGGACTAAACTCCTGTTTTAAAGGGATTGTCATAACTCCAGATCTCTTTTCTGAGCAATAGACCATAAAAACTTTTTAGGACTGCTGTTTTTTTCCCTACATGTAGATCACTTTATTTGTTGAATGTCATCTTTCATTCTGATGGCTGTTCAATTTCACATTGTCTCTCCATGAATCTTTATCATGTACTGTTTTGAGTAACTGGATGTTTCTTGCTGCTTACCTTTGCCACAGCAGATCCATCACAGTTCCTTGAGAAATTTTCCAAGTGGCCTCCCTGCCCTGCAGAACTGGCCCTCTGTTTCCCGGCACTTAACCAATTCTCATCCATACAAGGCTTTTCTTTTTCTATCATGATGACTTGGGCTCCTTCAGTTTTTGAAGAATGTTGTAGAAAGCTTACTGAAAATACACCTTGGCTATGATTTTGTGGATCTTTCTGTGACAGTCGTGGCTACTGTCAGAATACTTCACAAGTGCTGAATTTTATTTATTCGTGACGTTTATTATTTAAATGTCTTCAATTATGGAACAGAGCATCAAGTAGCTGAAGTCTAAACTGTGTAATAACTTAGTTTCAGACTGACTCTTTTTTTCTCTCATACTCAATTTTTTCCCCAGAATTCTCATCCTCATAGAACATGCCATCATTTCTGGTACATACCCATAATGCTGACTGTAGCAATGACTAGTTCTTCTCTAAGTCATGCTCCAGCTAAATCATACTCCTGTTGGGTGTCTAAAATAGCATCTATCTGTGAAATGTGTAAGTGTTCTAACAGAGCCACTCCGTGGCAGAAGTGATAGAATTACATGTACCAAGCTGGCAGTCTTCTGCTTGTAATGAGAAGATCTCTTGCCTTGTTCAAATTTCTGCAACAAATGGTGTTGCATAGTCTATAGATTTGTAAAGCAGACTAAATTTGCTGTAATTTGTCCTGTGTAGGTCAAGGATTGTTGCAATGCCTTTGTCTTCACTGTCAAAAGACATAAGAAGGGCAAATAAACATCATTACCAGAGATGTTTCTTTGTCACCTCAAATCTGAGGTTGGCACCATCCAGCATTGTATGGTGTTCAGAGAACACAGCAAAGGCCAGCAATGAACCTGTTGATCCATGTAATGTGTAATGATATGTGGCAGCAATGTGACAGCAAATTACTTTTCAATTTTATTCACTGTACTCATATCCTTTTCCCAGGATTTGTGTGCAAATGCTGTGTAAATCATTTGTTTTCTTGCATTTTGAATGACACATCTCCATTTTCTGAGAGAATTAAAAAAACCCCCACAAGTTATGTTTAAATTTCTGGGGAGATGAAAATAAAACAACGTATAACAGGAAAGAGCATGGAAAATTCCCGTTATCCCACTGCTTTACTGCAGTGGAAAAGTTGGGCTTGGAAAGAGGCGGTTTATGCACATAGATTTTTATTCCTGTCTGGCACAGAATTGGATTTGATCACCATGTCCTGACACTGTGGAAGGAGGTCTTGTGTTCCCCAACATTTGTTGGCAGGTAACACGTGCTGGGGTGTGCCCTAAAGGTCATGGTAGCCCAACCAGTCAAGAGGTTTCTGTCTGCCAGCTGCAGGGGAATGATAAATTAAGCCTGAATGTGAGAGCATATATTTGTCAGTAGATAGTAAAATTTGTCAGTAGGTAGTTATCTGGTCTACTGCTGCTGTCATGCAGGAGGTCGGAGGCAGAGCATAAGGGAACAAGCAGGAGAAAGGAGGTAGGAAAATGGGGATTTCCTTCAACCAGTAGCCATCCCCTAATGCTTCTGCATTTCCCCAGGTGAAATCTAAAAGTATTTTTAGAGTTTTTATTAACATTGTAGAGTGTGTTAAGATTTCTACTCTTCCAGTATGTATGTAGAGCTGTTTTTCCACATACACACACATGTAGTTCTTCATTAGTTTATTTAGAGTACCTGAAATACTCGTTGAAGCTAGCAAAGAAAACAGTAGTGGAAGAAAAACAGTGTGAGAAGGGAAAAATAGATCAGTAGATTGAGAGGGTATATGTGGTAGACTGACTTGTAGGAATGATCATGTATGTATCTGTACACTTCTTTTTTTTTTTTTTCCCCTTCCCTCCAGTTGCTTGCATATCTCATTTTTTCCATTGGCAAAACAGAACATTCTACGAAAGATGGCTTTTAGAATCTTTTAGTATAGGCCGCATAGTTACAGCAGGAAAACCAGCTAATTGCATAGACTTTGTGCAGCTATGGAAGAAGACAGCCTTTGTGCTGGGTCTTAACATGTTGACTTCTTGCAATATTTTATATGTCATTACTAATTCAGCTGAGCAGAACTGTAAATTCACATGTAGATAGAGTCTTATCTGAGTGAAGAACGGGAAGGTCAAATGCTAAATTTTATTTCTCATTTCCTTCCCTAGTAGTTCTGATTTTCCACTGATGCCTTTTCTAGCCCAGAGTGTGATGGATGTATGTTATGTAGGCTACCTCAGTGTGCCTGGAGTTCAAGATGTACAAGTGGGGCTGATCAGTAGCTGTAGCTCTGCTTCTGGATGTTGGACCTGCAGAGTCTCGAGGTTAATAAGAGAGATGAGATAGTGATTGTTCCAAGCTTTGGCAATCTGTGTAACATTGTCTGGTGTGGGTTGGTAATATAATGCCCAAGAGCTGGTAAACCTGAGTTTTTTTGGTAACTAAACTTGTTGTGTTTAGTTAGTAGCCATTCCTCTTTGTGAGCCTTCCTCAAACTGTTGAGGATTTGACTGTTATGGAAATGATAGGTTGGCGTTTTCAAAGCCGTTCTTAATAATAGTTGGTATTCATGCAGTCCCTTCCACTTGTTCTTCAAAATATGAGAGTCCTGTAATTTACAGCCATCTCGGAAACTTTGGACTGTTTTCTACAGCCCCTTGTCTCACTGTTCCACAGCATGCTTGTTGGCTGAGTGCCGTTCCCTCTCAAAGCCTTCCTCCCTCCTATGGAGACTGGAGGATTAACACCTATTTCATATGCCACTTCTTGTTGCATTAGCTAATGAGCCAGAAGGGCAGACTGAGATACCGAGATGGTGGGTAACATCTCAGGTATAGGGGTGTAAAAGCCCCCTGTCCCCCTCTCCCCTGATTGGCTGAATTTTATGTAACTTTGCCCCCTTCGGGACCCCCTTATAATCCCCTGCCCAAGGGAAGTCCGGCCTTTTGGCACCGGGACTTCACCGAATAAAACACCTTTGGAATTCACTAAGCCTCGAGCCCCTCTCATCTCTAGTGGCACGTGGATCCACCAGCATACGTGAATTTGGCTGGGTGCTGGACAGCACAGGCCAGCATTGGGAGCAGGCAGCGCTGCCGCGTAGCGCACCAAAATCTCTGTGCAAGAGATTCTTCCAACAAGCCGCTGCCAGCCCGCTTGCTGACCACGAACCGCACAGAAACAACGTCTCATGTGAAGAACTTAGTAGCATGTACAAAGTTTTAATCAGTTTACTTACACAAGAATCAACTCCTCCTTTCAGTGATCTCTGTAATGAGGACTACACACAGCGGACCTTTCTAAAAGCAAACATCAGGGTTTTGCTAATGACTGGTGGGTTTGGGGAAACTCACATGTTCTGCGTTGTTTTTTTAAGAATTATGATGTACCTCTTGCTTCAGCATTGGGAATTTTGTTTGCTAACACAGGGACTCTGTCATCACTCTGCATGCCAGCAGCACATCTGCTTCCTGTTTTCTCTGATACAGGTGAATGCAGGTCTTCTTGTTTCTACTCTGCCTTTGAAAAGTTCTGGAACTGATTTTTTTCCTCCCCATTTTAAAGAGGGAATTTAGTTTTGGTTTGAAAAAACCTGTATGCTTTGTGTCCAGTTCCGATTTTCTTGAATTTGTTTTTACGCTGGCTGCAGGTAGAGCAGCACTGAGCTTGTTCACACAACTTTGTTTTGTTACTGTATTACCTGCTTGAAGAGTCATGCAGTTCTTTCCACACTTCTGATGACCATATGTAATGGGCAGTGTAATGTTTCTTATGAAAGCCCATCCTCCCTGGTCTCCAAAAGCATGGAAGATGATACCATGCAGGCTTGGGGATTGAAATTAGTAGGTTTTTCACTTTTCTGTGTTTTTATTCCATGACAGTAGGTTTGAAAAGGTGCTGTCAACTTATAGATTGGATTTGTAGGAATCTGGTCACACACTAAATTAACAAGATTAATGTAAATGAAAAGTTAAAGAGCTCACTAGACTTCCAGTTTTGTGTTGCAGCTTGCCAGCACTGGGGATGGACACTACAGCTAAGGATGGAAAAGTCTTGGGTGTCTCTTTGCTGACTTTCTGCTTAAAACAGAGTCAGCAAAGATGTCAGACCACATGGCTCAGGGTTTTTTGCAGTCTGTCTTTAAAACTTCCAAGAGCAGGGACCACACAGCACTTCTGGGCAACCTGCTGCTACTACTGCTGCACTGTTCCTGTAGGAGAAAAGTTTCCCTTTATCTCCAGTTTGGACTTGTTGTCTTTCGGCTTGCGTCTGTTGTATGTCATTCAGCCACCATGATACAGCTTGCTCTTACTTGTCAGTGACCTGTCTGTAGGCAGAAGAGGGCTGCTCTGAGGTGCCCTCGTAGCCTTCCCTTCTCTAGGCTGAGGCAGCCCTGTCCCCCAGGGTCCCCTCACTGTGCAGGTGCTCCGGTCCCTGAGCATCCTGGTGGGCCTGTGTTGGGCTCACACCAGTTTGGCAGTGGGAGTCTTGCAGTGGGGAGCCCAAACCAAGGACTCCGTATCTTATCTTGGTCTTGTCTAAAAACTACTGAATCAAGGGGGAACCATCACTTTCCTCCATTGTGCCTGTACTGCTGTAGAGATGGATACTACTGCCCTTCCTTGCTGCCAGCCCCAAGGCCTCTTCTGCAGAGCTGCTGCCCAGGCAGGCCATGTCTAGCCTGCCCTGCTGCCTGAGGCTCTGATTGCCCAGGGGCAGGGCTTTTCTCCACACTGAACTGCACAAGGCCCCCCCCACCTTCCTCCACTCTACCCAGGTCCCTCTGGATGGCAGCCCAGCTCTCCAGTGCATTGGCTTTTCCCCCCACTTTGATGGCATCTGCAGACTTGACAAGCGTGACTTCTCCCATGCCGCTGATGAAGGACAGGTCACTGATTTCACTTCTCTAGTTCTCCACTTTGTTACTGCGGTCCTGGTAGAGTACACGGCATTAACTGCTGCCTCTAAGCCAATCATCCAGTCAGTTTTTACCCGTCCTAAGTTGTTGCTTAAGACTGTAATGCTTTTCCTCTTGTAGAGATCTTGCTCTGTGACTTTCCCAGGGACCAAATCTAGACTGATAACCCTGTAGGTCCCTGGATGGTTCTTCTGGGTTTTTTTGAAGATGGCATGACACTGGCATTGCTTGGGATCTTTCCCCCTGCCCCCATCTCAGTGACCATTGAGATCAGCCAGCACCATCTTTGGATGTAGCCTTTCTGTGGGCCACAGTCTCTCCCACAACCCCTTACTGTCCTCTCACACTGCTGGAAATTCTCCTCGTGAACAGTCTATGGGTGATCTTTTTGGCACAGTTGTGAGGACAGCAGTTTTTCCGAAAGGGAAAGGAATGTGTCTGAAACCTGTAGTGTAGCAGAAGCAGCAAGCTAAGGCACAGCAAAGAGGCAAGCTTCAAGTATTGACGCTTCATTGATTTTTTAGTCTATTTTCTAACCACTTCTTATATTCCCTCAGCATTGTTATAATCTTTAAAGAATGTACCTGAACATGATTTAGGTGTGTAGCTGGTTCAGATATACACAATACCTCATTGTTGGGTATAAGTGAAAGACAAGGTGGTTATTGGATTTTTTTAGACTTTTTGTGGGAAGAAATCTTTGTATCTTTACTTTTGTGGTTTTCTGATACTGGCAGGTAAGACCCAAGAGTCTGGATAAGTATTTTTAGAAGATGTTAATAAAACTTGCCCACTTTGCCTCTGACTTAATTGAATGAAAAGTGTTTCCTCTAGTATATACAGTGTATAGGTTTGCATGATTGTCTTGAATTTTCTGAACTGGGTGAAACTGAATCTCTGTAGTTGGTTTTAGAATTCCCTGTGTTACGGATGTGGCTTTGAGTTACGGATCTGTTTTGTTAGGAAGAGCTAGGAGACAATAGCATCAGAAAATTACTTAAAAACTTGTTTAGCAAACAAAATTTTTTAGATTAAAAAGCTGTACGCTGACAAATGCACTCAGCAAAGTATAGAGAGCATTCAGCAGGTGAGTCTCCTCCTGAGGCTTTGCCTCAGTACCAGCTCTGTCTTCCAGAAGAGTCGGCTGCAGTTTGGTAACAGACCACTGAGGCTGCAGCTCACAGGTGTTATCAATTAGATGTATTTTTATGGAGGTTTGTTTAAAGTCTGCTATACGCCACCACACCCACCTCCCCCGCAAAAAAACCCAAAAACAACCCAAACCCACAAAAAACAAATAAGAAAACCAGAGTATTTTTCTTTTGAACCTCAATTCCTGTGGCGCGTTGCCCCCCACCCCATCCCGTGCCCGGTTCCCTGTGTGGTGAAGCAGCAAGGAGTGTGAAAGCCGCAGCAGCAGGACCG
>VZTA01027119.1:41387-60141 GCA_013398855.1 Mohoua ochrocephala
CAGGTGTGGCAGTGCTGCTGCCTCGAAACGTTCAGAGTTGCAGTTAAGAGCGGGATTCGTGTTTCAGCGAAGAGCTGGCATGGCACGTTGTTGTGAAAACACTGCTTGCAGTCTTAGTTTTAAGCTGTAGTTTAAGACATGGAGCCCTCATTCCTACTGAGGATGAACAAGTTTTAGATCCCTGCCAAAAGGGAGGGTGTGACCGAGGGTTCTGTTATGAGGAGAAGGCTGAGAAGAGACTGGGACAAGTTTAGGAATTCTGAAGTCGAGGGGATGAAGGGAGTGAGTGTGTGTGGTGAAGTGAGAGAGTTGATTTTGTTTGGGTTTTTTTCCCCTCTGTTTTCCCTACTATTATCATGCCTTCAGTACAATACAGGATAGTCCTGTGACTTGTGAGCATCTAAAGCAATTACCGGGAGATTTTGTAGTCTGAGGCACAGGACGGTGGATGGAACGATGAATAAAGCTTGGAACAAGTGAACCTGTACATTAAGGAGAGCAGGGATGCTGAGTACAAGACTACAGAGAGACTACAAGACAGGCAACGGCAGTCAGGACTGCAGAAAGGGAGAGTCAAGTCTGAGTATGAGAGCTAATTTGGAGAAGTTCCCTTGGGGTGTGTGAAATGGTACAGTGTAGCACCTCGTGGTAAACAGACGCTTCCTGCACAGTGGAAGTTTTGGGGTGAGTGCGTGCCTGAGCCTGACACCTGGGAGACATGGTGGTAGCAGGAAATTAGCAGTGTACTAGTGTCAGGGCAGAGGGATGTAAAATGTAAGCATAGAAAGGCAACATTTCTACCTGCAGCCCTCAACATTTCTAGGGGTTTTGTGCTGTGAGAAGTCAAGAGACAACCACCTTCTGCAATGCTGCTGCTCTGCAGGAAGAGTGAGGCTAAACTGGGGAGAAAAGGCAGGAAGGAGGGTACTAGGGAGGATCCACAGTGGTCTGTTTTGTTTGTGGTTGTCCTGCAAATCTGTGCCGCTGTAAGGCTCTCTGTGGTTTGCCTTAGGTTATTTGTGTTTGGGTTTTTTAAGTTTGATTTTTGTAGAAACAAACCACTTGTGGGCATGTGAGTAATGCATAGTAGAACTGTTACTCCTGTAGTGTTTGTGTGGGAGATAAGAGCATAAAAGCTGTCATGCTTTGTACCTGCGATCCAGTTGGGGTCTTCAGCATTCAGTTAAAACATAAAAAACTCCCCATGTGAACTCATGGAAGTTTATGAGGATTTTTCACAGTGCCTAATGCTTAAATTTGGGTTTTAAACATTTGTTTTCCTTACAATCTGTTTATCTTTCTCCTAGCATTGCAGCTCTCTAAGTGTGTTTGCTGCTGGGTGAATTGGATAGAACCTATTTGGTTCTTGCCAATTGCTGGACTCTGTAATACCAGAATAAAAACAGTGGAGTTTTTCTGTATTGTACATTTTGGGAGGGGGAATCTTTTTATTTTATTTGTTTGTTTGTTTTGAAGTAGCCACTCATTTAGCATACTTACTGTGTTTACAAGTGCATCATCTCCAAATGGTTGTGCAGTTTTCCCTGGAGAAGGAGCCGTACCCATTTTCTGTTTCCAATTATGGAGTATTTGCAGAAGAGAGAGAGCAAAGTTGTCACTGTGACTGTTCAAGGCAGAGTTGTTTTTACATAGCTAATTCTTTGAAATAGGTGCAAGATTTTTGAGGCAAGCAGAAGTTTCCTGTGACACCTTTATTCCTCTGTTTGCCATTCTGGCATTTCCATTATCTTGACTAAGCTATTAGGCACGCTGAAAAAAGACATGCCAGGAAGACAGATTTGTCTGGTTTGCAAGGAGAACCAACGTAAATCCCTTCTGGTTAGACAGTTGTGTTGTTGGCAGGGGCAGATTCTGAATTGTCTCACCTTAGGTCTTGTATTGCAAAGCTCATGAAGAAAGCTGATGAGTGCCAAGAGCTACAGAGGAGAGAGATTCCGGATATATTTGAGAACAAACAGAACCTAGAATAAAACCTCAGGATGCAAACAAACAAGCCAGCACTGAAATCCAGCAGTGGCTCCAAACGTGAAAGAGCATGGTGTTTATCTGGGGGGGGAGGAAAAAAAGGCAAATGAAGATCAAGAGTTCTTTAACTCTTTAGTTAAGATTTCATTGTGCAACCAGGAATAAGTTTTCAGACTCAAGGGAGGGGGAATTAGCACAAGTATCTAGTTCGTTGTGAGCTAGAGCCTGGAGATCTTGTTTCATTGAAGCACCTACCTCGTTCATAATGTTATGGACAGCTGTCGTGATATTTTTCAAATTCTTTTCTAGATAAATGTTCAAACCTGTAAAATGAGTGAGTGGTTAGAATGAGACTTTGGGGGACAGCTGAGCTGCCAGGACCTGTTTGTTCCTGCAAAGAGAGTTTTGCTCTGAGGTTTGTGACCCCCCCCCCAGCTTTCTACTTGGTTTGACATGAGAGATGAAGCATGTATGTGTGGTAGTTGTACTCTCCTGTTTATTTTTCTGCCAGTTTTGCAAGCTGGTTTATTTTTTTCAACATTATGGGGGGTTTCTGAGAGTTCACTGTGCGTGAATGGTCTATATGAGGGACCAAATTAGCACCAAGGGCTGATGGCATGTGAGGGGCGGGAATGTGCAGCTCAGAAGGGACACAGAAAGGGATGAGCTTTTGACATCACTGAGTGCTTGTTGTCTCATGACACCTTTTGGTGCATCTCTTTGAGTTAATAGAGGCTAACAGGTTTCCACTCCATGTGCGCTCTTGTTTCGTACTGTGGAGGAAACCATGGAGGAAAGGTCATCAGCCTTTACTTTCGCTGTAAATGCTCGATATAGCACCTCTCAGATCATTCCATGAACCAACACAGTGTACTTGTTTGTAGCAGCACTGTAAGCATCTTATTCGCAACATGGTAATGATGTTTGTATTGGTGCTGTTCTCAAGATTTGAAGAAAGTTTTGCATGATAAGGTTAGATTTAGAAGTTTTGTAGAAAACAGGGAAAGGATAACTGATACAAAGGAAAAAGATCAAGGGTGTTCTGTTCACATTGTCCCATTGCTAATGAATAATGTATTGAAAAAGATGTTTCTTAATGCAAATCTTTTAGTTTCTGTGAAAGAGAAAAGTGAAGTCTTGGGACTTATTTTGAGACATTGTAAAATTATCTACAGTGGAGACCTGAGAGAATTTGTTCAGCTGCTGAGTGAAAACTTAATTTGCCAACATCAAGTTTCCACAAGCCTTATTCCTTTGTACTTTCTAGGCCTTCTGGGTTTTTCCCACCTGTTGCTTTATCATCTGTTTCTCCTAGCTGTTTTAATTGCCAATTGTCCCTGAAACAGAGGAAAAGTACAATGTTGAAGATGGAATACTGTAACTCAGAGAAATTTAATGCTAGAGTTAAACTAGTCTAAAAACTAAAGCCCAGAAAACTAATCACTTTTTAAAATGGAGTTATTTTTTTCTGCTTATGCAGTTCCTGTATTGATTATGTAAGCTGCAGTGTTAGCGAAAGGAAAGCGTTGGTTTTTCTGCTCTTACAGGTTTGTGATGTTTCAGGCCTTGCAGTTTTTTCATACCTTGTTGGATGACTCGGTAATCTCTTCTGAATCCATCTTGGCCCTGTGTTTCACCGATAATCTTTGTTTAACTGCTCTAACTTCTAACAAAAGCCTTTTCTCATCAAATTATATTAAATATTCAGACAGTACTCTTAGAAGTGTACTGTTAGTCCTGAATGAGAATGGGTTGGTCTTCATGAGGCTTCCATGAATGCTCTTGTCCTTCGGGCATTTACCAAATAAGTCTTGCTTGAATGTTAAATACTTTTTCCTTGTTCATGTGAAGCTGATGTTCTATTCATATTAGAAGCGTCTGGTCCAAATCGGAATGTTGACCAAGACAGCATTCCAGTGCCAGCTTTGCATCACCTGGTTCAACATAAGTTGCTGAGAAGTTCTCGTAAGCTTTTCTTTCAGTTTGGCTTCATGCTCAAAGGAGGAGGTGTTGGCTTGAACTGTGCTGTTGTGTCTAAGAGACTTGTATCATCAGTCATCGAGACACAAATTTTGTAAGAAATTTTTGCCAAATTTTGTTCACAGATGTCCTCTATCATACTTCTGGGCATTACTGTTTGTGTTTTTCTAGATCATGAATTGGTTCTCGGTCTTTTAATCTTAGACAAATGCCACACTCTAGATTTTGCTATATGTGGGAGCTGAAGGATATTCTGTGGCACTAATGTATGCTAAATAATCCCAAAATAGTGAAATAAAACTGTGCAAGGTAGGAGCATACATCTTCTATCTGCAAAGCGTTACCTGAAACAGAAACAATTTATCATTACTGGGAGCAATTTATCATATTTAAGGTTTGCTGTGGAAAAAGTGTGCCTAACATGATTTTTATATGCAAGTTATTAAATGTAAACCGAATTTCCAGGGGGAGCTTTCTTAGAATACTGTATTGTCTATTTTGCCACATCTGTTTCATTTTGCAGTCCTTTGGAGAGGGCTGACATTTGTGTTGTGGCTTACTGAGAGTTTCAGGTCAGGTAGAATTTGTTTGTTTTATTTTCTTTTTATCCATGTTGGCTCAATTTAAACTCAGATTTATCTCATTTTTAAGGCTGCCTTTTGTTTATGCTTGTTTGGCTCATGAGAACATCTCCAAGACTCCTACAGGCCTTATGTAGTTCAGAATCATTCCAGACTTTTCTAACTAATATGTTCTGAATTTGACCTGAAAACATTGGAAATTACTTTCTGCATTTTTTTCCAGTCTCTTTTTTTTTTTTTAAATTCCCACACTGTGCTTCGTACAAACTTGATATTAAATAACATAACAAACTACAAAGCTGTTGACATCTTATGTTTCCATTTCTAGCAAGTATTGTTTGCCTAAGATTTATCTCCTGAGAGGAGAAGGGATTGCTTTAGAGAAATATGCTTGCCTTCACTAGCCTAACAATTGGTAATCTGTTCCAATGTGGGTGTGTATGCACACTCTTCTCTGAAATGTTTTCTCAGTCGTTAGGTTCCCTATAGTAAGTTCCCATATGGGAAAAGGAAGTGTGGTTTCAGCAGAAACTGATCTTTTTCTGAATGATAATTTTGGTGTCTTTCTTTCAAGCTCACCGCACTCAGGATGAATTTCCTCTACTGCACTGGTTTGAATAAAGGCTATCTAAACTACAACATGGTCTTCTACAGACACCATTTTAATTCTCGAGTCAGTGCAGACTTTACAGATCTGTTTATATGGACACAGAGACTATTTCTGGATCTAAATAGAAAAAATACAGTTTGTTACTTCTCAGAATGGAGTAAATAAAAGCTGTTTAAGTCAAACTGCTTTCTGTGTTAGGAGCTGGTTTTGCTTGCTTCGCTGACTAAATTGCTGCTGGTGTTCAGTTCGCTGACCTCTAGTCAGAGGTGGGCATATCTGTTAAAGTCGTGGGGATGCAATACATGTGACCAGCAGCGTAAATTTGCCTGGAGGACCTTACATTAGACGTGAGAGGTGAACAACACATCTTAACGTTTGCACCTGAAGTTCTCTGGAGTGATGCTTGCAAGCGAAACAGAATTTCTTCCATGGAAATCTGGATGCATTTTCTATGGAATTTGGTGAGATGCACCAAACATGGAACAAGAATTTCTGCTTTCTGAAGCAGACAGCCAGATGAAATACACTGAAGTCAATATGTTCTGTCTTTTGGTTCTGTCCTCCAGACTTACTCCATTTGACACGTGGGAGTGGATGAGCAAAATGCTTCCTCATTTGTGTCCAGCTGCAGGGACAAAAGAACATGCTGTGTCCTCTCAGCTGTAGCGGGAGTAGTGACCCTCTTACTTTTAACATCTGCAGGTCTCCCTGCTTTTCTTAACCAGCGCCTGCAGCTGTCTTCATATCTATAGCAGGGAGGGAAAGTGAGAATTACAAAAGGGTGGTGTCGTTCTCCTTCTGCCTGCTTTCTTTTTCCTCTTGCAGAAGTGATTTCTGCTTCTGCGTATTTTGAAGTCCCTGTGACAGGCTAGATAAGCGGGAAACCTTTTCTGCTGCTCTGTCCCACAGGACATCCTATGGAAAGGTTTGCTTTTCTTCTTGGGCCTGACATGCACCAGAGTCCTCCTGAAAGAGGTATTTCTCTCAGCATTGAAAAGATTGCGCTGCTGTGTTTTAAATGGGGAATTACACTGGTTTTGTACTTTGTGCTGTTTGTTCTCTCTGAACTCCGTAAGATTAATAAGCCAAAATCAGCCTATAGCAGTTGTAACTTAGTGAACTCTGTGTTGCCCCTGTTGTACCTCTGAATGTGAGCTATCTGGGTCTGAGATGCTTCAGCATAATATGGGCTTCTGTCAGGACTGTGAAATGTTGAACAGCCCACGATGGCACTGGTGGAACCAAGCATTGAACTACTCATCTCGAGGATGTGCACTGTCTTCTCTCTGTTTAAGTAAAGCCACGGTTGCTGGTTGTCCAGACAATATATGTTGGCTATCCAAATGAATAGATGTAAATCCAGAAGGGTTTGTTCTGATCAGGTTTATTCATGATAAATCGACAGATATCTTCTAAACTACAACACCATTTTGGGGTGAAGGTCAAAAGACTTAATTCTGATTTGAGTATTTTCAGTCGTAAAAAATCCATTATACTCTGGGCAAGAAGTTCTAGTTTTTAACTGCTGGTCCTTTAATGAAGGCCTATGGCATTTTTAATCCTCTTCTGTGTGCTTTGAGGGAGATTGCCCTTACTCTTTATCTTGTAAGGTGAATTTATGAGTTCCTCAGTCCCTGAATTATCTGAGATTTTTTTTCTGCTGTTTCGCCATCCCATGTTAGTGACTGTTCCCTGACCTCTTCGATTATTCTATTTTTCTCCACATTGAACACTCTTCTTTGTGGACATCAGGACAAACAACAGCAATGCCATGGGATTATTCTTGTGTCAACTGCAGACATCACAGTTTCTTACTTTTCCAATTTAGCAATTCTCTAATCTCCAAAGCAGACATCAGTCCTTTGAGGCTATGACTGATCCTTATAGATGCCCCATGCAAATTTAGTTTACCATGCCCAAAAACATTGTCAGAGGCATTATTTTCCAGGGCACAAAGTATCTTTTTAGTTTCTAGATAGAAATGTGTGCAACTTTGTTTCTTGTTAGGCCCGCCGTTCATTGTCTGTACCCAGAACAGTCAGTGTGGCCTGCCATTTGCTTTCTACAATCTTCTCTCTAAGAAACCCAGTGCACATTCAGTCCCTTTAAACGGGATTATCTTCCACAGATGCATTCAAGCAGGTTCTCTTTCAAGTTTTGCTGTGTTACTGGACACCTAGTAATTTATCAACATGTGTTTTTCATTTTTTTATCAGTGTTCACTCACTATTTCTGATGATCTTGTGCTTCTTTGGGTGGGTGCTCTTAAACATCAGACAGTATGGGCTAGGTCCTGTGTGACCGCAGTAGAAATGCGTCACTCCACGAAAGTGCCTTGTTTAAAGGTATATCCAGGAGCCCATAAATCAAATAAACTTACACAGCTTTAAAAGTGTTTTATTGGTATTGGATTGTTCTAATGGATTAAGGAAAATACACTCAGTTTGGCACTGCAGAATATTACAGAAGACTAAGAATATTACATAAAGACATACTTTTTTACACCCAGTTTAAGAACAGTAAGTCTATTGTCTGTAGACCTCTTGATTTGCATTCATTGTGTAATTTAATTTAATTGTTCGTAATCAAATCTTTCATCAGCTATTTCACTACCTGAAAATTATTTTTCTTCACAAAATCTTCTTTAGGCTGACAGGCATAATTATTTAGTGTATCCAGTTTGTCTTTTGTAAATATTGACATAGCAGTTCTAATCTTGCTGTTCTTGTGAACTTTTCCAATTCCAGTTTTTCAGACCTTAATGACAGTAAGCATTACCAGTCTGGCCAGTACCTATGCCATCTCTCAGCATGCTTGTATCCAAGCTATCTGGCTTTGCTGATGTAAAAGTGTCCAATTAATAGCTGCTGTTTAACATCATCTTGAGTTACTGTTGGAATGGAAACTATTTCATCATCGTCATAAGAATGTTGTTTGCTTTTTCTCAGACAGATGTGTGTACTAAACTTATGCTTTTCTTCGTTATTGTCAGGAATGCTACCATTTCCATCGAATAATGGATTTTTTTTCCCCCCAGAAGTAGAGGACACCTCAAAGACTGTTTGTCTAACAATTCTCTTCTCTTTCTGTTCTTTTGCAACTTACATAATTTTCTTTCAGTATTAATTCCCAGAAATCATCTTGTGATGAGGGAACAGCGATACCCTGTTAATGAAGTGAGATGATTTATTCAGGCTGCCAAAGATGAATTAGTATCTTTTGTGTAAGAAAAATAAAATAGCTGAAGTAATTTTCAGTATGAGCATCTTGTTGGTAAGTATTTCTTAACTACAGGCTGGTTTTACTTCTAAATCTAAACATAGAACTAAACCTGTGACCTTAGATGTTCAGTTTGGAAAGAGAAGAGCTTTGCTTATGGAGGAACCTGTTTCCTTTTACTGTCTGTAAAGAACAGTAAAGAATTTAAGTTATTATTGGGCTGCAGATTTAAGTGACTTATGGTAGGTGTAAAGCTGATCACCTTTTTTCAGATATAAAGAGACGGAACTACCAAAAGAAGCATCTAGATTTCAGTTAGAATTTTTTAGTTTTCTATCATCAAGGTTTTAAGTGTCTCTGTACAAGTAGGGCTTACCTTTATCCCTTTGTCATGGTTTAACCCCAGCCAGCAGCCAAGCCCAGGCAGCTGCTTGCTGTGAGATCAGGGAGAGAATCAGCAGGGTGATAGCAGGAGAACTCATGGGTTGAGGTACAGACAGTTTAATAAAGGAAAGCAAAAGCCCCGCAGACAAGCAAAGCAAAACAAGGAATGAATTCACTGCTTCCCACGGGCGGACAGGTGTTCAGCCATCTCCAGGAGAGCAGGGCCCCGTCACATGTAACGGTGACTTGGGAAGACCAACACCATCGCTCCAAATGTCCCCCCTTTCCTTCCTCTTCCTCCATTTTATATGCTGAGCATGATGTCACATGGTCTGGAATATCCCTTTGGTCAGGTGGGGTCACCTCTCCTGGCTTTGTGTCCTCCCATGCACCCCCAGCCCCCTCACCAGCGTGGCAGTAGGAGAAGCAGGAGAGGCCTTGGCTCTGTGTGTGCTTTGCTCAGCAATAGCAAAAATAACTCTGTGTTATCAACCCTGTGTTCAGCACAAATCCAAAACACAGCCCCATACCAGCCATTGAGAGGAAAATTAACTCTACTCCAGCAAAAATCAGTATACCCTTGTTCACCAGTGACTTAAAGTAAAAAAGAGATGTAGCTTGCAAGAAAAAGGTAATAATTTGTATATATAAAATCTGAAAGGTAATTTCTGTGTGTTCCAAATAAATTCCTCAGGTTGAATTTTACAGTCTACCGGCTTATATCATAAAACCTGTTTGCAGATCTATTGGAAAGATAGAATGATTAATGTGGTCAGCACTTCCTGATGGGAACTGTATGAAAATTGAATCTCTTCAGGTTTCCAGTTCATATAACCATAGGCAGGTTGGTTTGGGTTTGAAGGGACCAGTAAGATCATTTCCTTCCGATTCCCTTGTCATGGGCCAGTACACCTTCCACTAAACCAGGTTGCTCAAGGCCCCACCTAGCCTTCTTTTGAACACTTCTAGGAATGGGTCACCCCCAGCTTCTCTGAGCAACCTGTTCGAGTGACTCACTAACTCACAGTAAAGAGTTTCTTACTAATACCAAATGTAAATCTATCCTCTTTCAGTTTGAAGCCATTCCCCCTTCTCCTGTCAGTACATGTCCTTGTCAAAAGTCCCTCTCCAGCTTTCCTGTAGGCCTCTTCAGGAAGGTGCTATGAGGCCTCCCTGGAGTCTTTTCTTCTCTGGACTGAACAAGTCCAGCTCCCTCAACCTACCTATAGGATGGGTGCTCCAGCCTTCTGAGCACTTTTGTGACCCTTCCTGGGTATGCTCTAAGAGGGCTGTGTCCTTCTCATGTTGGATGCCTCAGAGCTGATGCAGTGCTCCAGGTGGGGGCTCATGAGGGCACAGCAGAGGAGCAGAATCCTCTCCCTCGCCCTGGTGGCAATTTCATTGGATGTAGCCCAGGATGTGATTGGCCTTTTGAGCTGTCAGTGCACATTGCTGGGTCATATTGAGCTTTTTGGCTACCAGATGTCCCAGGCTGCTCTCAATCTATTCTCTGCTCAGCTTGTATTTGTGCTTGGGATTGCCCCAAGCCAGGTGCAGGACCTTGCACTTGGCCTTGTTGTTGTTCATGAGGTTCGCACAGGTCCTCTTGTCAAGCCTGTCAAGACCCTTCTGGATGGCATCCCTCTCCTCCCGCGTGTGGCCTGCACCACACTGTTTGGTGTTGTTGACAGACTTGCTGAAGGTACACTTGATCCCTCCAAGCATGTTGCCGACAAAGACTTTCAGCCAGGCCGGTCCCAATATCGACCCTGAGGAAGGTCACTCGTTACTGTCCACTTGGACACTGAGACATTGACTGTGGCTCTTCGTGTGCAGCCATCCAGCCAGTTCCTTACCCGCTGAATGGTCCATCTATCAAATCCATTCTCTCCAGTTTAGGGACAGTGTTGTCATGTAGGACAAATGCTATGCACAAGTTCGGGTAGATGATGTAAGTTGCTCTTCCCTCATCCACCACCCATCCCTAATCCTGTCAGAGAAGGCCACCAGCTTTGTCAGGCATGATTTACCCTTTAGGAAGCTGTGCTGCATATTACCATTCACCTCCTTATTTTCCATGTGCATTAGCATAGTTTTCAGGAGAATCTGCTCCACGATCTTGCTGGGATCTGAGGTGGCACTCTCAGCCCTGTAGCTTCCCGTGTCTTCCTTATTTCTCTTTTAAAAATGGGGATTGTATTTCCCCTTTTCTAGTCACTGGGAACTTTACTGAACTGCCATGACTTCTCAAATACGATTCACATTGGCTTAGCCACTTCCTTGGCCAGCTCCCTCAGCACTTGTGGATGTATATTACCAGGTCCCGTGGGCTTGTGTACTTTCAGGTTCCTCAGATGGTGCTGAACCTGATCTCCTTCTGTGGTGGGTGAGTGATTCTACGTTCTCCCAGCCTCTGCCTTTTCCTTCTGCTACTTGGGCAGTATGGCTGGAACATTTGCTGGTGAAGACTAAAGCAGCAAAGTCATTGAGTACTTCAGCCTTCTCCTTGTTCTTGTCCATTTCTTCCTGGACAGGTACTATATTTTCCCTAATCTTCCTTTTATCAGTCACACATGTATAGAAGCTTTTTTTATTGCCCTTGGTGTCCCTGACCAGGTTTAGTAATATGAGGTCTTTAGCTTTCCTAAGGCGATTCTTGGTTGCTTGGTACTCCTCCCAGGCTGTCACTTGGAGAAGGAAGTTACCACCAACACATTCCAAGAACCTCCTGGATTGCCTATGCCCTGCTGTGTTGTCCCTCCAACAGATGCTGGGGAGGTTGAAGTTCCCCATGAGGACCAGGACATGTGAACGTGAGGCCGCTCCTGTCTGTCTGTAGAGGACCTCATCAGCTTGGTCTTCCTGTTTGAGTGGCCTGCAGCAGATCCCCAGTGTAGTGTCACCTGTGAAGAAATTAATCTATATTTCTTTTTGTCTGCCGGGTATAGAAAATAGAGAGAATGCTGTGACTTGCTTTTGTGGGTTCTGCAAGTATATTTGCACATTCTCTGAAAAATTGTTTTGAGAAGAAAAAGGGGTAGAGTGTCTGCAGAGGTCTTTTGGGAGGGTTTTTTAAGATCTTAAAGATTCTTAAAGTTTCTGAAAGGTCATTCACATTTTGGTGGACTCTGCCATACAAAAAACCCCCCAAACAAACCCAAATGCCACAAAACAGCGGCAAATGAAAACTGTCTGTGTAACTTCATAATGTTATAATTACAGATTACACAATTATTCTCAGCTTTTTATTCTCACCTCAATTGTTTTCCACCTCTGCCACTTGTCACCATCAAGTTCAAATTACCACATGTGGTAACAGGTAATCTTTGTTGCCATGGAATCTGGGAGACTTGAGTAATTGTGTGCTGTAAGTATATGATGCTTGCCTTATGACTGAAGTGATTACATGGCTATTTGTATCCTGCAAAACAGTAATAACTTTTTTGTTTTTCATAATGAGGTGGTTTGACTTCAATGTATGTACAGACTGTTTCAGTAGTTTCATCATTTTTACCATGTGAGATGTGCTCCATTAACAAAAATCCATAATCTCTTTTCTTCAAATTATGTGCATCAGTTTCTAGTGCATCCAAATTTGTTGTTAGTGGGAATAGCACTTTTGGGGATGGATTCTTCAAAATCCATCAAGCTTACTGGTTGAACTTATTGTCTTTCAGTTAGAAAGGCAGTGGCACAAATATGTCCTTGTGCTTACATTCTACTAAATTCTTCATCATATCAAGATTGTGATTGAAGTGATTTGAACATGTCAGTAATTTCCTGGCAACTCTTTAAAGCAGGCGAATGAAATACCTTTTTATTAGCTACTCCATGGTTTATCCACAAGCTTCATTTTAAAAAGACTTGAGTCTATAGCATGTGGTAGAAATAAATTTGTTGTGCTAAAATTGGAAGAAATAATGATTGTTTTGCTTACAACGCTGGGTATGTAATTCGTGTAGCCTTGTAATGTTTGTGTGTGTGTGTGAAAATGAATAGCTTCTCAGGATACAAACAGATTAATGTCTGTACTCTGAAAAGGACTGAAAAAATGGAAAAAGAACTCCATGTTCAGGAAGCGTACAGCTGCATTGGTGGGAAAGCAGAAGAGGGCACTGCACGGCTACCTGGTGATTCCCTGTGGAGACCAGCTGCAGCTCTCTTCCCTCTCTGCTCCAGTTAATTCTGTGCTCCGTGAGACATTTGAGTAAAGAAACACGGACTTTTGTTTCGTATTATGTAGAATTACAGAATCGCTAGAGGAGTTATTGGTGCAGGTGTCTTCCCCGGGACTGGCTTCTCAAGGTTCTGTCTTTGAATCTGCTTGGGAGAGGCGGTGTTTTTAAGCTGGTGGAGACTTTTCAGAGGTGTGTTAAAGGGTTATGCTGCGGCAGTGAGCAGTAGATGGCAGTGCTGTCCTGTTGCAGAGCACGACGGGGAGTCTTTGGAAATTTTAAATCCTGCGAAACATGCCTTTCGCTACGTGTCTGAAACACTGATAGCTAGGGCATATATTGTTCTGCTTAAATTTAGGTTAGTTCTCTTAATACAGTGCTCCATGCAGAAATTTGGAGGAGACAGGAGATTCTATGTGTTTCTAAGCAGATACTAAGTGCACGTGTATTCCTCAGTTATCTGTTTTGTACAGGGTTCGGACATGAAAGAGCCTAACGCTAGTATGATGCCATTTAATCCCATTGCAAATGTAATGAGAAATTACTGGGATATGTACACACTTCCAACTTTTTTCCTCAAGGGGAAATACTTGCTTTCTGCAGGAACAACTGTTGGTTTGTGATGCAGAGTTCATTCCTGTAAATCTCCCACTTCCCCATATTGATATATCTCTACAGTCTGAAAACTTGATGACTCATAGCGTATCAGTCTTTTGAGTCATAAGTCAGAGCCAATCTCTTGGCTTTTCTAGTACCGGAAATCTTGGTGGAGATTTTTTCTGTTTATCCATGAACACACTTTGAACGGAAAGACTACTTGATCACTCTTTAAGACAAAAAAAAAAAGAAAGTCATCTGATTGCAACAATAAATTTTTCTGTCCCCCACCCTTTTCTTTTTTTCCTTTTTTTTTTTTTCCTTTTTAAAATTTTTTTGTTTGTTTGTTTTATGGGAATGCTAATCTTTTGGGGGAGCAAAAAGCAATTGTATTTAATCTATGTCACTAAAAAAAGGGTATTATAATTGATCCTCCCATGGCATGGTAGCAGAAAGTTCCTCAGACTATTTCATCTCTGTAACAGTCTGAACTTCTCTTCTAAAGTTGTTATTAAAAACTGTATATATAGAACTCAGATATTTAAATTTTAAGACAATTGTAATTTCCACAGAAGTACCGAATTCAAAGATCTTGAGGACTGTAGTGTACTTTTTTTACAGTTTTATTTCAGTGATGGACCACATTATAGCTGTTGTGACTTCATACCTAGTCTTACAAATACGTATTTTTTCCAAGTTAGACTTAAATTGTGTTTGGAAGTTTAGTTTGAGTGATTTTTGTGTGTTTGTGTGCAGATATACAGGATTTTTGCTGGCTCTTTAAAGTAACTATGGAGTTTACTTTTCTGCAGTAATTTTATGAAACTTTTAGGGATGCAGTAGTTTATGACAGGTCATTCCTGTTAACATGCTAGTTCTGTTTTTTGGGAATAAGGAAATTACTAACATCAGCTTATAAAAGTTTAAAATACAGTTTTAATAGTTATTTAACTTCCACTGAGCTGCTCATGGTGGCAGAAATAAATTTTGCTACTTGTCTTTTTTTTTTTTTAAATTTACAAAGTAATGTATTTAAGGAGCTAGGATTGTGATCTTACCAAATGTTTTCAATATGAAACACCACCATAACAGTATGGAGTTATAGGATATCCTGAGCTGAAAGGGACCCACAAGCATCATTGAAGTCTAACAGTATTTAGATTGCTTTCAAAAGATTAGAGAAAAAGACTTAAGTGTTAGAATGTCAGCTTTTAAAGATGGAGCTTGTATCAAAATGGTTGTTAAAACCTGCCTTTGCTTCCTGACGTGATACGTCTTCAGGATCAGCAAACCAGCTTCATACACAGTTTTTCCAGAAAGACTAAGGACAGTTTGTTGTAAACTTCTACATCATAAAAGAGAAAACAGAGTTAAATAAGAAATATGGTTTCAATGGTCAGAAAGCTGGGAACAATATAATTGCTGGAAGCCTAGTATTAGTGGATGCTTAACAGAAAAAAATGGTGGATTTGATGACAAAGCCAAATATTTTGTGCAGATTGTTGAATTGGTTACATAATGCATTATATTAAAAAAAAATTACAAGAACCTTTTGAAGGGCAGTATTAAAAAAGCACCCCAGAAACTGTCAGAAGTGAGCTTTGCAGGAAAAAAGCCCACAGTAATCTTTGTTTTTTGTTTTTGTTTTTTTTTTTTTGGTATTAGATGAAGGTTTGACAATTTAAAGTTTGCAGTTTGCTATATGGTATGTTTACGTATTTAAGCTCTGTCATGCAAAGCAGTGATTTGTTTTTTTGGAAGCAGGAAAAAAATTGGCTTTACTTTTAGTTTTTGCATAGCCAGACTTGCTCTTAGGTTTGTAATATTTAGAGAAGTTCAATAGGGGGCCCTTGGTGCTTTGATCTAGTGCCATGGTGCAGTTTAATGAGAGAGGGGTTTTCAATATTGTCTGCGATATTGCAAATTCTGCCAGCTCTGTCTTAAATAAGAAAATGCAAGATTTACACCTCAGAAACCTTCTCCTTTTTCTGGGCACTCTTTCTGTTTGAAACAGGTAATTACAAAAACCTCCGGATCAATTTTTGTAAAGGGGCACCCTGATGGGTGCCATGACTGAAGTGTGACATGAGCCTTTTCCAATACAATGGGTGGCCTAACATTCCTCGGGAAGGCCAAGCTCATTAAATATTCTCTTCTTTTTTTCCACCCTCTCCCCCTCTTCATGCACTTAGCTTGAGTTGTGCTAAGTCTGAGGTTTCTTCACTGAGGACTTAGGAAAATTGCATAGAGTTCTCAGATTGAATTTTTTATGTGTATGACTTCATGATGGCATTAGCATGTGCTTTGATCCATGTGTGAATGGCACTGGGTCGGCTCTTATTGCCATATCCAGATGGTGTTACAGGGAACAAACAGTTGTGTTTTAGGATTTCTCAATAGACTGTCTAGACTGGTCTTGCAGCAGACAGATACAGCCACCCATCAAATTAGCGTTTGTCAGATTTATGGTAATGGTTCACCAAAGCCTTCCTGTCATTGACATTAAGATTTACGCCTCCAAAGTTATTTTGTCTTCCGCAGCGTGTAAAGTCTGATCATGTGTATGTGTGTGATTATCTATATGTAGATGTATATTTGCATATATAAATTTTTAACTAAAGGGAAGGAAAGCAACTGAAGAGAAGTAATTGCTGTGGTGAGAGGCAGAATTTTTAAAGTATTTTTTTAAGAGGCTGATTCCTACAGCTGGATTGATTAGGGAAGCTTTCCCTCGCCAGTCCATCCCCTCCCTTCAAATGATAATACGGATGTTCTGTTCTAGCCAGTGTCTCCCATATGCCCTTTTTAGAAAGAAAAACATGTATGTGGATTACTACGGCTAGATTTTGCACTTTCATGTTACACTGCAGTAATATGAGCTGCTCCCTGTACGCAGTGGGAATAACCTTTTGACAGGCAGTATGTCCATTCTCAGTGGAAATGTTTTTCCAAGTCTGGCCAGGGCTCCTTTGATCATGCCACCTCAAACGTAGGGGTCATAGCTACTATGCAATGTAAGAACCACTGATGGTTGACCAGGGGAGAGATGATTTTGAGGAGAGCATATTAAAATAAGCCAAATGTTTTGAAGTGTCTTTTTGTTTCTATTTTTTCAGGGCATCAATAATTTGTGTTGCAGTGGGAATGCTAAGCAGGAGTGTTGGGGAAATTTTAAATTACACTAGACATGCTGGTACATTTGATGGTGGAAACAAGAGGTGGTGTAAATTTAAAATATCTGAATTGCAGTGGCAAGCTCTGGGCTTTAACATGCCAGAGCATGTTTTGAAAGTGTTTTCCTGTTACAAGGATATTTCAAGAATAGCAAAGGGAGTAATGGGATGATGAAAGGATCCAGATGTTATAATAAACTGTATGTTTGGGGAGCACTACCACTTAATGAAGAAACAATTTTACAAAATACTTGAATTAATTTGCAAGTCTCTCTGTGGTATGTGCTTTGGAAAGTCTCTCCCCTGTTTGGGAGGAGAACTAGGAATAATTATTACTGATCACGAATCAGAACAAGAACTCAATTAAATATAAAGCCATTTTATAGACAGTTTTATGCTCTGCTGTTGCTATTTTTCTTGCTTTAAGGAGCTTTGTGACACTGGAAGAAAGTAAATGTATCTGGTAAATACACAAATAAAATTTGATCTGTAAATGCTAATTGACAAGAATCAGCTCCAGGAAAACAGTGTTCCCTATGCCCTGTTTTGAGGGCTCATAACCTCTCTGCTACACAGCAGCAGTGTATTATTGAATCTTGAAAAAAGCAGATAGTTTATTCTTTGCAAATCTGTGATCAGAGACTTTGATGGTATAATACTTGGTGGTGGTTTTTGGTAGATTTCTGTGATTTATGTGTTCTGAGCATGTTTGACTGTTACACAGCTTTCCTCTTTAAGTTCTTTAGTGAAAAGAATATTAAATATCAAAGAAACAAATCTAGCAGCAGAATAGGAACTCTTTTTATGCGGAGAAGGCATAGAGCCGTTATTTCTTTCTTTTTTTTTTTTTTTTCCCTTCTTTTTTTCTTAGGGATATTAGCTGTGGCTGTTGGGTCTAATAGTTTATCAAACTTTGTCTCTCTGCTGTACCTTCTTCCGTCTCAGTGGCAGCATATTTTTCACTCTGCCTTTTAAGCAGAGTAAGAGAAACGTTCTTGGTTCTGATTTTCTCTCCTTTGCTCCAATTTTATCAAAATAAGCGTATGTTGCATTGAGATATTTTAATTAACCTGCTAATTTTCCATATTAACTTAAAATTAACTTGTATTTATACAGCATTTAAATAATTGAGTAAACATTGTAACTTCACTATAGTTTTATTCTGATTTTAACTGGATGTTGTGAAACATGTATCTACAAACAATAAATATAGGTTTATTTATTTTTTTATTTTCAAGACCATTAAATTATACTTTTTTTACTTCTTGCTCATGGTACACTGGAAAACCATATCCAGCCTGGGAGACTTTAGATGCAAAATTTTTCTTAGAAGTTGAAAAACTGAGATTTTTCTTTCAGCATACTTCTGGTTTTGTTTTGATACATTGAAAACTTGGAATGAAATATTACTTAGTGCTGCCTTAACTTGTATCAATCAGCTTAAAAACTTTTCGTAGACAGTTTAAATTTTCAAACATTGTTACTTCTACAGCTATTTCTACTTACTTATACACAAGATAATGACAGTATTTATATAAACCTTGCTCTCTTTAATGAATGTGATTTAATGTAACTTTGTTGTTCATTGCAAGTGAATTTGTCAGAGATAGGTTCACATTTTTATGTGTGTGTGCTTTGGTTTCCCTCAACCCCCTAAGTTTCACTTTTGGGACCGTCTAAACTTAGGGAAAAGTAACAGAGGGACTGATAATAAAATAGTGGGCCTGGCTGGTTCCTAGCAGGACGGTGTGTTGTGCTGCCTGATGTTGTTGTGTTACAAACTGTTGTCAGTTCTGAGAGGCAAAGACCCCTGGTGCCACAGCAAAGGAAGTCTGCTCTGTGAACATGTGGCTGGAGTGGAGAAGGAAAACTTAGGAGTTACTGGGTAGTGGTGCTGGGTACCGCCATCGCAATGGCCAGAGGTGCTCCCTCCCAATAAGTCCTTCTAGAAAGATGTAGGCCACCCATGTTGCCTAACTCAGGCGATGTGCAAGCAGCAAGACTTAGAACATTTTGTTGGCTTTGTGCTTGGGTGAGTCACTGTCTTTT
>VZTA01027119.1:60190-75241 GCA_013398855.1 Mohoua ochrocephala
TTTTTTTAAGAGATTTTTTTGACAAGTGATGAACTGGGAAAGAAGGTGCTTCCATCTCCCCCTTTTTTTCTGACAATGTGAAGAGAGAAGTGGGAGCAAGGAGGAAACAAACTATGGCAACTGGTGTGCGAGACATGAGGGCAGAGGAGTGTAGTAAGTGATGAAAAGCAAGTGAGCAGCTGAGAGGGGCCTGATTTTTAAAATAAATTGAGACCAGCCTGTCCCTGCCAGCCCAAAGGCAGAAGCGTTTTCTGCAGCTTGCCTGCCTGAACAGCAGAACCAGGGCACTGTACTGCTGGACTCTGCCTGGGCCACTGCTCTGAGTCCCAGGTCCATCACCTGCACCCCAGATGCAGTGCAGTCTCCAGTTCTGCCCCTCACTCCTCCATCTGTGCAGACTTTGAGGAAAATTGGGTGAGGGGGAGAGCAGGACTGCTTGAGCTAACCTTGCATCAGAAGAAAAATCCTGTAGAGCCGTGGCCTAATTCCCTTGTCAACACACACCGCCCTCACACCCAAACTTGCAAGTGTTTTAAATCCCAGCTATCTGGTCTAGGTGGGAATATAAACTAGACCTCAGGTATTGTTTTAACTGAGTCTGGCAACCTGCCCATCGTGCAAATGAGGATACTGAGTAAGTAGATCTGGCAGTCCTTCAGAGCTGTCCCAAAGCTCTCCCAGAAGCACAGGCAGATGCTTGATGATTCCTTTCCAGTTAGTGTGCGAGAGGGTTCTCTTTCCCCCTGACTGTAAAAACAAAGCAAAAAACATCCTGGTCATTGTGATACACCTCTAGAGATGTTTTCACTGGTAAAGAAACAGTAAATTGGGTACTGACTACTCACCCTGTGACTAAGCTGGTGTGGGTGCTTTGGTTTGAGCACCTGGGCAAAAGTGGCAGTGAATCAACATGCCTACATTGGATCAAGCAGTCTGTGGAAGTCTATTCCAATTAATAAACTGTTCAGGCTTTTTTGAGGGCCTTCCGTAGTGATGGTAGCCTTTTAAGAGCACTGTTAACTTACAAACTGTGCTTATTGGAAAATGTTGTCACTTAAGACTTGTATAGCTGAAATATCACAGAAGGGCTCTGTAGAATTTGTGTTGCTCTCACAGGACAATTGAGGTGGGAAGGGATCTTGGAAGGTCTGTAGTCTAACCTTGTGGTCAAGGAAGGGTCAGCTTAAGGTCTGACTTGGTTGCTCAAGGCTTTGTTCAGCTTAGTTCTGGTCTTGAAACCAAGTGGAAGAAACCATCAAAGATAAGGGCTGTGGAGCCTGTCTGGGCAGTGCTGGACTGTTCCCATGGGCAAAAAGTTTTTTCTTCAATCCAGTCTGAACCTCATGGGCTTCAATTTGTCCATTGTTTCTTGTCCTCACTCCATTTACAGCTGCATGCATCCCTTCAGAAAGTTCCCAGGACATTTATCTGGATATCTCAATTGCTTTAGATTGTCTTGAAGATTATTCTGTGTTTATACTGCTGTGGCTTTCTTAGATTTTGTAAGTGAGATTTCTTTTAGCAGAGGGTGCAGCTCAAGACTGCACTGTGATTTTTGAGAGCTGGCACATTCAGTATGCCACATGTAGTATAAGTACAAAATAAATTTGAACAAATAGAAATTTGTACTTTTGGCAATATTGTCATCTGAAACATAAGGAAAAATGTGATGCCTCGGTGCATTTGCATTAACAAATGCCTGTTCTGAAAGAGGGAAATGAGTGTCTTTGCAAGTAACAAAGGGAAACGGGTTTATTTTTTTTTTTTTTATGTGCTGCTACATTTAAGGCTCAGAGTTGAGAGACTAAGTGATTTTAATTTCTTGTAGGAAGCTTAGGGCATCCACAAAGACACTAAAAAGTCAACAGAACCAAAAGACATCGACATGTTAATATGCTACTATTTTTACATAGCAGGGCAGCCTGAAATTCATGTTAAAATATCCAGTTCTATAAAAATAGATGTCTTTATTCTTTCTGCTCCACAGATAGATTTTTCTTTAGTGACTATCAAGTAGGTAAGTGGTTCATATATTTCTCTTTTGTTACCTTATGACTTTTGGATAGTCATAAGGAAATATGAGTTGAGCTACATGAATACATGCTGAGCTGCAGTCTAGTCTGTGCACAATTTGCAGTGTAACTAAAACTAATTTTAAAACGTTTTTGGTACGTAAGCACTAATCTCTGTGTGAAAGTTCACTGAGTTAAGTTAGGCTAACTTGCATGATGTACGTATGTAATGTATGGAAGTACTAAGAATCCACTTCTTAATTCCTGTTTGCTTTCTTTTTGTGCATTACCTGAAAGCGCTTAAGTATCGCTTGTTTGTGTGTAGCTCCACACTGTCATTTGAGCTGTCTGGGGCCTGTGTAAAGCACGTTACTTGTTTTATTTTTAAATCAGCGAACCCCCACTTTTTAAAAGGGACTGTGTCATGTTCTCTTCCTCTGCCTGATCCAGATGCACTGGAGCTTTTGCTGTCTTGCATGGTATCTACAATGATTGCTTTCTAAAGCCTGTGCCTTAGGTAGTTAATTTTCTGCAGTGGTACAATAGCATTTTTGATGTGCAGAGCTGCATGTGAATAGCCAGTATTAAAAATCTAGCATCAAGGCCAGAAACTATTTTGTAAGACAAGGCGTAACTAACAAAAAGTACTGTTTACTGAAGTGAGTAGTTTCTTTATTAGAGCAGAAAACTAGGAGTTACTGGAACTGGGAAGACATGGGAAATCTGAACTGCCGAATGGTCTCTGCCTTGATTGATCTACTTATTTATTTTATCTCTGTTCCAGCTGAAAACCAACAGAATTGGATAAGAGAAATCTGCTGCAATTTTTTTGGTCCTGCCCTACTCTTACTTCTATGTAAAGCGGCATTTGTTTCATTTTTTTTAAGTTTTCTGGGCAGCTTCTTAAATACTATCTTTTGTTAAGACAAAAATGTTGCTCAAATGTTCTGCTCAAAATGCATGGTAAAGTGATACAAGTGCCTAGAGAAATTCAATATGGTACTCTGAGATGGTGCTTTACTTTTTCTCTTTGTGGGCATTGAACCCGTTCCTATAATCACAATGCTATCGCAAAGGAAATTTTGCTGAACTAATAATTGTCTTGCGGTTGAGACACCACCACAAGTATTTCACTGCTGAAGTCAGCTGCGGTGGAAATGAGCCTCCCTCCCCTGATTTGGCCCATAGCAATGATCTCTCAACTGCCATCATCACTGAAATTCGTGGAGAAACGGATCCCCTCCCACGCGTTAGCGTGAAATCAAGCACCCGATCTTGGAAAGAATCTGCTAGCAGACCAGCGGGCCGCCTGGCGCGGGTGAGCAATCCCCACGTGCCGCTTCCCAGGGCAGGGTGCCTGTTGATTCAGTTGGAACGCCTCATCCCTGGGGTGTAGCGCTCAGTGATATTCAGCCTAGGGGTGATGAATACGTGGATAACTATGCTTGAATCCACATTCCTGGAGAAGGGGTGCAGTCTCCTGGACAGCCAAAGATGGCAAGAGTTTTTAGCTACTGTTACTATGTAAGCATCTAGGAGTACTACAAATAGTTCCCAATAAAAAAAACCTGATCAAATTCCTCCTACACTCTTTGGGATATGTCACTCCTTTCAGTAGTCGGATTTTGAAGCCCTAGCCTCCCAGGGTTTAAAATTGGCAATTGCGAAAGAATAAAATATCCCCTCCAAACAACAATTGAGCAAATCCCCCTGAAGGAATGAGTCTACACCGTTGGGAAGATTCTCTTTTTCTTCGTATGTTCCTTTTGATGGGTCCTACCTATGCATAGTATGTGTTGATACTGAAAATAAAAACTTGACCTCTACCACGCAGTGCAGCTTAACCTGGGATGATGTGACTGTAGGATAAGCACAGCTGGGGAATAATGTCTCTTCAGTATCGAAACATTTTCCTTTGGTTGTTTGGATGGAAGCGTTGACTGAAGTGAGTTAAGCACTGATGTAATTTGGCTATAGAAAAGTGCAGAAAAAAACTAATGGGAACTCGATGCCATATTCCAAAGTCTCTTCCTACAGACCCGTGAATATAAATGATATTTAAAAGAAATTATTTGGATATTGGCTCAGCTGATAAAGAGAAAACTATAATTACTAGATGGTGTGTAAAAATCCAGTGAAATAATTCAGGAATCGTCACCTTCACGATGTTGAATGCCTCTAGAACTTTTAGATGCTCAGGTTTCTGAATGAAACTTTTCAGCCTGTCTCACGTGTTGGGAATGAACAAAGTTATGTGCCCATTCATTCACAAAGTGGAGAATACCCAAGCTAATGAGTAGGAAATGTTGAAGGGTATGGCTGACATTTCTGCCACATGATCTGCAGTGTAAAAGTGGTTGAAGACTGCAGGATCATGATGTCAGTATTTTTTTGAGGGGAAAACATGGTTGTATAACTGTGAACTGAGATTTCTCCCTTCGACAGAATAGAAAATGAAAGGTTTTGTTCGTTCATTTTTTAAATAATCTCATCTCATGTCCGCATTGGAAGAGGAGGGTTTTGTAGTGTTGGAGCAATATCTTTCCCTATGTGTGGTCAATGGAGAAATCAAGAAAGTATAGGATGTTTGCTTTCTTTGCCAATATTTGTTTTCAGTGTCAATTTGTAATGGCAAAAATGATGACATCAAATTCTTTAAAAACAAATCCATGCAATCTGGTTTTTGTTTTCACTGTCCTAAGATATCAGTGATGAAGTCTGTTTCTAATAACTAGCTAATGAGCCACTGAAATAGCGCTAGTTGCTGAGATTCTTTCTGGGGAGATTGATTAAATTCTCCAATATGCTGCAGTAAAAAAAGTAGATCTAGACTGCAACCAACACAGGAAATGTTATGAGCAAATTGGTCTTCCACTCGTGGTGGTTCTTACACTGAAACTGATGAATATTGCAGGAATTTGGAATGCAGAATAGGACTAGTAGGACTTTCAAATATATTTGGAATTTGTGGAATGGCAAGCATGAGCAATCATGCTTAATTTTTAACCCTAATGTGACTGGAAAAGTGTTTCTTTGAAAGTTTTCTAGAGTTCTGACTCTGCTGACCAGAGATACAAAGTACATGGTCCAAGTATATGGAGATGGTCTTACTCTGCTTTAGAAGGATGAATAGTTTCAAATTAAGATCAAAAGAATGTCCAATAGATGTAACATGTCACACATCTTAATCTACCTTAAGCAAATAACACGCATATAACGCTGACCTTCACTTGGCATGTTAGCGATGCAAAGGAGTTAAGAGTTTAGATTTTGTCTGAGCCTCAAGGTAGTGTTAATTCTTGTTAAAATAAGTCATCCACAATATGCACTTAAGGGAAATTCAAAGCTATTACAGCAGATGGCCTGCCAAAAATCTTAAGTCATTTATGACAGTCTAATAATGTTAAATTCTTTGAACATGTGTAAAAATGGGGAAACTTGCAGGTCTAATTCCTGAAAATGTGGGAAGCACAGAATTGTATGAGAACACTAATGATTGAGTTGCACTACAAATTCACACAGTTCTTTGTTACGTGTAGTTTAATTTAATGGGGTGTTTAATTGTTGATACGAGTTCAGCAATTTCTCCAGGAACTGTGTTTTTGTTTATCCTCAATGAGGTTCCGTGTGGCACCTGCAAGGTAGCTTTTTTTGTCACTGTTTTCATCTAGCCAGGCACCACTAATCTTTAACCAGAAAATTATGAAGAGGACTTTGCTATTCTAAAATGCCACACATGAGCTCTTTTGTTTCCCAAATAAAACATTCATGGTAGTACAATAACGCAATACCATCGTGCTGCTTCTGTAGACTTTTTCAGTTTGTTTTTTTCATGGTTGGTCTTTCCCACTGCATGACTATTCTGATGCTTCTGAACCCACATAGCTTTAAAATTATGGAATGAAGTCCAAGTCACATGCTTGATATAGTTAAATTTTGCTGAAATATGTATTTCTACCACATTTTCTGTGCTGATAGGTTCACTAAGGAAATTCTTAATTTCTTGGTTCAGTATTATTTCAACTGGCATCTGTGGTATATCAAGCTGTCCCTGAAGGATTTTCTTCTGTGTTTATCTGACACACAAGAAAAATTTTTCTAGGAAATACCACTGAATAGTATGGTTGATTGGAGGAGAAAATATATTGCTATTAGGCTGGAATGTAAGGCTTAGCAGAAGAGAAAAGCAGTAGACAGCAGGAAGAAGAATCACGATACATTGGTCATTAAAATACTTCAGTGTGCCTGGAAGTCCAAGGAGGTTTTAATGTTTTTACAATGAACTTCATATGTATGCTTAGTGCAAAAATATTTACCTGGTTTCATACTGTTGAATAGTGTGCTTATTGCTGTCTATGTGATTTTTCTTATGTGAACATTTCCAAATCAATTTATGGTCTGTTGGAACTTTATCTTCATCTTATTTGTAGAAGATTATTTTTCCAAGGATTTTTATTGGGATAGGACTTAACTGTTTTTACCATTTAAGGCTGTATAATGTCCCCAGCTGAAAAAATCTTCAAACATTTAGACTACAGCTTAATAGTTCATTTTGATTCCTGTTTCTGGACACAAGTCAAATATGAGACTTCTCAGCTCAGTTGTGTCCTCTTACAATAAACTACTTTAAATTGCTCTGGTTCCCTTGTGCTAGATGGACATCACAATCATGTTCTCATATTTTTTGATGCCTTTAAAAACAAAACTGGCACAGAAATTTGCATTTTGTTGTTGCATTAGACTGTGTTTCCATGTTGAAGGACTGCTTTCTTTTGAAGTACATGTAGATAGAAGCAGTGCCAAAACTAAATTCCAATTCTGAACAAAATTTTTAAAAAAAGCCATATAATTATTACTTCTCCTCTAGTGTATGGAACTTAGACTCTTTGCTGCTTTACGCACATTGACCTGTGGCTTGGATTATGTTGAACGTCAGTGGTATTTTGCTATAAGTAATACATTAATAGCAACATGTTTTTCCCCCTTCTTACTAGTTTTCATGTTTTGTTTTCTGTTTTCTTTTCCTACTCTTTGTCTCAATTTTTCTGTTTGAACTGACATTAGCATCAGCTTAGTGAAGTTAGGTACATTTAAAAATAGGTTTAATTAAATATGTTTCTAAGAATGAACTTGAAAATAACCCGACTGACTGCTAGTGTCAGTTTGAAAATTTAGGCAAAGGTGCAATAGTTCTGGAAGTCACAGTTGACCTCGTAATAATCAAAGACCTTTGAGATATTTTTTTTTTTTTTTGGAAAATGACTCAAGACAGCATATATTCACTAGAATTTCTCATGTTTTACTTAATTTTGAACCTTAGGCCTGGGTATTTTGTTCTTTTCCTTCAAAATGTTTCTGAGTTTAGAGAGAGCACTTAATGCTTTAGAAAAGGTCTGAGATGTTTTAGTTTCCTGTGATAAGGAACTTGGAAAATTCAATAGGAAAAACAGTAGCTGTTAGCACATTTCCAGATTTGATCAGTATGGTTAGTAGTGACAGGAGAACTTCTGCTTCATCATTCTGCCTAACTGTTGAGTCCTGAGGAAGGGTCAGTCTTACGCTTTTTTTTAATATGTTGCTCCATATTTTTTTGTTTGATTTTCTTGGTACACATCAGTTGAGGATAGTGACCTGACACAATTTGCCTCTTCTCTGTTGCAGGAGATCTAAGGGCTTGTGCTATCCTTTGTGCACCAGAAATTTTGCCTTGTTGGAGAATGCAAACAGCGTTTTTTTCTCATTTATATAGGCTTTATAAAATGCTTGTATAAAAATGAGTAGAAAACATTCTTTTGCAGTAAGTACTTAAAAAATCTGATCTTTCTGCTCTTGACCTGCGTAACTGGAAGTGACCGCAGTCTTGGACGATCTCCTTTGGTTCAATATCTATCCAGAAGGTCCCTGGTACTTCCTGCTCAACTCTACAAGTCCAAGCTAGGTTGTCCAAGGTTGTACGTAGGGCTGATGCCTCACTACCAGCTCTTATTCTGTTGGGCCGTGGGGTTTGGGGCAGAGTTTTTGCTTCCTACTAGTCTACCGAGGTAGTGTTTCTAACATGGAAGTACACCAGCACCCTGTTCTTCTCTCCGTTCTGCAAGCCGCTCACGTAAAATTCGTCTATGTGCACGATGATTCCACCGCCAGGTATCAGATAAGGATTGTGTGCAGTGCACTAGGAAACCAAGATTTAATGTCTCTTTCCCTGCTTGTATAGATTGCCATTTCTTCCCGATTAAGCATTGATCTCTTTAAGACATAACCTGTGATTGTATGATTTTCTGGCAATAATCTCAACAGCATGATCTCAAGAATTTCTTGCAAGGATGAGGAAACCTGATCATTTACACGTTTCTTCAAATAAAGAGGCCTATATTATTATTACTTAAGAAAGTAAAATTCTTCCAATGCTGTTTCAGTTACTGTGATTTTTGACATTTTTAGAGCAGTTAGTTTCTTCTGAAATCCTACACTTTGTAAATTTATTCCCCAATAACAAAATCAAAGTGTGCTGCACTCCTTAATCCTTGTATAAATTAGTATGATATATCCCATGCCTTGTTGTATCTTTTCATTGTTATAAATTGCTTTGAAGAATTACTTGTGAGCTGTGAAAGCATCCTTTTCAGCGAAAAATCTCTGTGGCATGAATAGAACTGTGTGCATCTTTTCTCACGCTCTATATGTTCTCTGTGTTTCAAAAATACTGATTTAATGATATGTAGGCAATTGGCAGTTGCTGAAGTTTCACTGTTAAAGTTTATTATACCTTTCTACTACAAAATCACAGCTTCCAGTTCTTTATTACAGTTCTTTAGTAATCTGCCAGTCTTTAGGAAAGTGAATGTAAAAATTCTAAGATACTTAAAACAAAAAGTTGAGTTAAAGCCAGTGTACTGCTTTTACAACTAATCATATGTCTTAGTCTCTAAGAGACAACTGTCTTCCATTTCTTAAGCCTGTTTTTATTCATTGTCTCACTCTGAATTATGCTACCAGCTACAGATTGCTTATGTTTCTCTGATAGACTCTCATCATTATGGCAATTCTCCCTGGTCCTCAGTGATTTTTTCTCTCTAGCCAGCAAAAAGGAGTTTTCCAGCTTGGCAAGATTTATGCTGATCTAGAATAAATGATAAATTTTTTGTTCCCATAAGAAGCAGTGAGTCAGTTCTTACTGGGATGTCTACAGCCTGCTTAGAACATGTATTAAATCTCCCGCAGCTAAGCATTAAATCAGCTGAGGAACTAAGCATCCCTGAGCTGTGCTCAGTTGTCTGAACAACATGCTAAGTTTATTTCTGCTTGGATTTGTGATTGTATTCGTCAAGATCAGGTGTACTCTTAAATAACAACCTGTTATTTTTTTAAATTACGAGAATTTTTATGGAACTGTTGCATAATAATCATCTGAAAAAACCCAGACACTCATCACACTTTCAATGAAAGCAGTATCATTGTGAAACAGATTGCACAGGAAGGGTTCAGGCGGAGGGCTTTTACTCCTTTTCAAAGTGTTGGTTTCCTAGAACTGACTGGAGGCTGCACCTACTCAAAGGAGAAAAATTTAATTCCCCTTAAAAGGCTTTCAGCAGTTCCGAGACTGAAAAAAAAAATAATCTGGCATAGTGATACACTCTTGTGGATTGAAGTGTTTCATGCCTCTTAATTGATAAAAAATGGTGGTTGTTTCACTAGGAGCAATTTCTTGGTTTGGGCTGTCAGCACCACAGAGCAGGCACACTGACATACCCGTGAGTGTGCATAGCTGTATGGCAGGCTGTTTTGTGAGCAAGGCCACAGTAATCTGTGTTTTTACAAAAAGTAAAGCTGGTTCTTGCCAGCTTCCATTTTCACCTAAAAAATGTTAAAATTCAGCCACGGCTTTTCAAAGGCAACATAATCTGTACGTCCAGAATTCGTCTACAAAATATTCTTTACCGTTCATTTGTTTTGGTTTTTTTCCCCACCTAACTCAAGAGGATGAATAGGCATTGGTCAATACTTATTAAAAAAAAAAAAAAATCCTGTTTGTGTGGTTGCTGTGTGAGTTTTTGTGTCGGGTTTTTTGTGGGGTTTTTCATGTGTGTGTGTGGTTTTTTTGTTTTGTTTCATTTGGGGTTTTTTTGTTTGGTTTTGTTAATTTTTTTTTCTAACAGTGCAAACTCGTGAAAGCAACTATTATCTGTAGTTGGCACATTTTTCTGTAGGATCTGATCCCTTCCTTAGCATCTGAAAATCCCCATGTCAAACTGAGTTGTGTTCCCCAAACTTTCAGGCCCTAGAAGTAGGGCATCTCTTAGCATTCTCTTTAAAACAGTTTAAAGGCTGCGTAGTCCTTGATTTATGCATGCTCAGGAAAAATAAATTTCAGTTCCGATTTTGCAGTTCTGAGTGAACAAAATAGCCAACAGAGTCTCCATCAGCAGGATGTCAGCTGAGAAGCTCCATGGTAGATATGTAACCAGAAAAAAAATCCAAACCTGCAACTGGAGAGAGGAGAAATGTGGAATGCCTCTGTTGGAGCATGGGATGTTTTCAATGGCTGAAGTTTCTCAAACCTAACTCATTAAGAGTTTGATTGAGGCTAAACCTGTTCTGCATTCCAAGAGGCTCTCATTGATTAAAATTTGAAGAATTTTTAATGGTACTTGAGATTCATATGCCTTCCTCTAATTGTATATTTTGGATTAATGTTTTTGTGTGGGCTGGTCTGTTTCCTCCCATGGTAGTAATGTGCTGTGCTAGCCAAGTAAAACTGTTATGCTCTACAAGGGGGAGGGAAGAGAGGTTCCTGTATATGTTACTACATATTTCATATTCCTTAGGGTCTTTTGGTCAAAACAGGTATTCTCTTGAAGTTTCTCATTTTTTTTGTAAAAATAATGTACTGGGAAAGTAAGAGGAAAAGGCCACATAAGACTGAAATAATTCATAGGGAGCCTAATGAATAAGAGATACTTATAGCCTGCAACTATCTAGTGTTTCAAATTCAACACTAGAGACTGGTAATGCCATGAACTGGTAATAGGCCATGTCTGTTGGATCTCCCATTTGTGACTGCACCAATACTGGTATAATTCTTACTCCATTTTCTGGTGTTGAAAAGCAGTTTTGTCTTTAGTGTTCCAAGCAGAAGAATTCTTTGGCCAGAAGACTTGCACAGTCTGCAAAATCAGTCTGTCCTTGTTCTGTCCACCTCCTTCTATTATCTAAATCCTGCCATTACTTCTTGTTGGACTGTGTATACTGGTAATGCTATTTAGATGTTAAGTGCATGTACTTTCTATTTTACTAACTTTTGTTGTATCAGTTTCTACTCACATCTTCTTTTCCTTATCTCCTGATAATTTTAGGGCAACCAAATACTTGTTGGTTTGTTCACTTCTTGGTTTGGTAATGCCTAAATTTGCCATGGTGTGATTAGCATGAGCAGAGAGCAGCAGGGACTGCTGAGCAGGTTTAAAAGTCACAGTTGAAACTGTACTTTCCTTCTTAATGTATTGTCACACTATCATGATTATGTTTAATTTTGCTTTATGGTATTTTGCAAATTAATTCTAAAACTCTCCCAATGTCACTGGGTCCTTTTCGTCTCTCTGGGTTTTTTGGTTTTTGGTTGGTTGGTTGTTTTTTCACAGTTTTTTTGCACACAGTTTTTTACTTTGACTGATACTCGCAATCTTGTTGTACTTACTATTCTGTCTCAGCTATGAACTCGTTCAGTAAGACCAGACTTTATAGAAAACAGTCTGGACTGCTGTCCTCAGAGATTTCTCCTCTTTTCTCTCAGATTTGATGTCAAATGTTAGTTTTGAAATCTTTCATAAGAAGGAACAAGACATATCTTGGGGCTTAATCTCAGAGGAAACTTTGGCTCAAGTAAACATTAGTTATTTCTTCTTTCCTCAAAACACACTTGGAGTTTCTGTAGGTTACTTTGCTTTTCGATACTCAAGAGAAACACGCACAGCCCAGGCATTATTTTCTTTCTTTTATGATTATGATGCCAAACAACTCTGAAAGCGTGGGCTGAAGCTGGTTGGAAAAAATACTCTGGAGTTGGCCTGTTTCTGTAATGTTACTGATAAAATGGATGGAAGAATTCAGATCTTGTTACTTTTTTCAGGGATTTGTTCACTGGTATCACCTGAATCCCCCTTGAGATCCTCTGGCTATTAGTGCATGAGGACACACTTCTCTTGTTTGCACTTGACTTTTCCCATGCTTTTTCCAGCTATGTTTCAAATGAATTTGTGTTTATTTGAACTGATTTTTTTTTGAGACTGTTTTGCTATATAGATCTTACTGTAAATTTCAGAAGTTTCACTTCCCAAGACTTGATGGGTCTTACTCTCTTCATGTTCTTTGAATTTGCCTGCAAATTTTAAGAGTAGGACAGCAGCTGTAGCTTTTCTCGTTCTTTACTTTTTTAATGCATGAAATACAATGCAAGTCTTCATTTACCTCCATCTAGTGTGCAGCTAGATTTCTCTTTGCACCAGATATATTTCTCTAATTTTTTTCCCTTGACCCATTGTGGCATGGGGCTTGAAGATATCACTCTACTGTTTCAATAAATCCTCTTTTTGATATTGTTGCCAGAGTAATCGTATGTGTGCCATGTATGTCAAATATGAATGTCCAGGGTGTTGCGTACTTGTGTATAGCTTTTGAGGGGAAAAAAGGAAACGAAGTGTGCTGTTGCATGTAGGTGGCATGTAGGCATGTAGGCATGTAGGCATGTCAGCTCATAAAAAACTCAAAGAACACCAGGCAGTCTATATGCTTCTTTCTGCTTTTGTGATCCCATGCAAATAGAACAGAATTACTCGTTCTGTGCTGAAAAAAAAAATTGTTTGATAACCCACCTTGTAGCACACATAAATAATGGAAAAGCTTTTTATGGTTTGGCTCAGAAACTGTACAGGGATGACTTTTAGCGAGCCTGAAAGGTCAAAGGTGTGATTTTATTTCAGTTGTTGTTTGTGTGGTTTTTTGAGGGGGAGTATTAAGAAAAAAGTGTATACATCTTTTATCCTTACCAGAAATTAGAAGTGACGGGAGGTCACTTCTTAATCCTTAACTTTTGCACATTTGGGTGGTGCTGCTACTGCCTTTTTTGCTGGTATTTTCGATGATTCTTCGGGCTTTTTTAGTGTGGTTGTGTTTCCTTAAGTTGTGAAATAAACTGTTTGCAAAGGCTTTCATTCATCTTTTTTGTTGCCTTTGTCTCTTGCTGTTAAATGTGAATGGACTGGTGGATTGAATGAGTTACTCTTGTGCAATAAAACAAGTGGAAAGCAAACTGTCAGAGAGGAAACAACTTGAGCAATAATTCTACACTTGATGGAACTTAGAAGTGTCCAAAAGCCCTCTTGGAGCTTGATTTGACACTGCAGTGAAGCGAGTGATTGTCTTCTGTTCAGAGTACCACCTGCGCATGTGTTTGTAACTGTTTGCTGGCTTAGCTTTGGTTTATCGTAGCTGTCTGCCATTTTATTTTATGTAGGCTTTTAAATCATACTACTTCCCTGAATCTCCGAGTGCATCTAGAACCTGATATTACTTTACTTCCTGCTTTCTTCTAGTGTGAATGTAAGGGAGAGTCATAATTTGGTTTTGGTTTTATAGGGAGTGTGCAAGACATTAAGGTCAGAGAGGCTCATTTTCCATTTTGGATGTGAGGTTTGTGGTTTATTTTGGCTGATGGGAGGGAAAGGACTCCTGTTGCCTTACAGCTTTTTCCAGGGAAGTTATGTCTTTGACTGCATTGATTGAATTTTTGCGATTTCTGAACTTTGGGTCAAGCCTTCATCCAAGAGCAGTTCATCTGATATCAGATAAAACAAATTATCTCCTGCAATTTGACCCACTGTAATTGTATTATCACGACCATGAAGTCTTTTGAAATTATATGCTCTGAACGGCAGTGTTGTATCTGGCTTGTCACAAGTCATCCATTTCTTTCTTCTTAACTGTATTTCCTCTAAGCCTTCTCTGTTGGTAGCAGAGTTATCAAATACGTTAAAAAATAAATATGTCTGTGTCATTTGTCTGGTTTTGGTGCTTGAGCCTGTGTCTTGTGTCTCGTTCATCTGAGACTACAAGGGATGTTGGAAGTTTTTTAAGGCGTGATTGCTTCTTTTGAGTTTCCAGAACCTGGCTCCTCTGAAATACCAAGAAGCTTTTGACAGGGGATGGTAAACAATTTCAACCAATGAATCCAAATGTATTTCTTCATGGTCAGAAGGCAGAATTTGAGATTCCTGCTCTAGACCATATGTTGCTGCTTAGTGTCCTTAACAGAGGAGGATCTATGTGAACCTCACGAAATTCAACAAGATCAAGTTCAAGGTTCTGCACCTGGGGTAAGACAGTCCCAAGCGCTGCAAGCTGGGCAGAGAATAGGTTGTGAGCAGAGAACAGATCGAGAGCAGCCCTGCTGAGAAAGACTTGGAGGTGCTGGTGGGTAAGAGGCTGGGCATGACCCAGCCATGGGCACTCACAGCCCAGAGAGCCAAACGTGTCCTGGGCTGCATCCAGAGCAGTGTGGGCAGCAGGAGAGGGAAGGGATTCTGCCCCTCTGCTCTGCTCTGGTGAGATCCCATTTGCTGCATCCAGCTCTGGCGTCCCCAGCCCAGGAGAGACATGGACCTGTTGGAGCAGGTCCAGAGGAAGCCTGAGCACCTCTCCTATGAAGACAGGCTGAGAGAGCTGGGCTTGCTCAGCCTGGAGAAGAAAATGCATCCAAGAGAGCTGGTGAGGGACTTTTGACAAGGGCATGTAGTGACAGGGCAAGGGGGAATGGTTTTAAACTAAAAGAGGGTAGATTTATATAAGGTGTTGGAAAGAAATTCTTTACTGAGAGGGTGGTGAGACTCTGAAGCAGGTTGTCCAGAGAGTTGTGGTGATTCATCCTAGGAAGTGTTGGATGGGGCTTTGAGCAGCCTGGTCTAGTGGAAGGTGTCTGGGCCCATGGCAGGGCAGTTGGACCTAGCTGATCTTTATGGTCCCTTCCAACCTAAACAATTCTATGATT
>VZTA01027120.1:0-35976 GCA_013398855.1 Mohoua ochrocephala
CTTTCTGCTGCGTTCATTTCTCCACCGGTGTGACCCCAGGCTTCCCTGAGGTGGTCCCGCTGGCAGCTCCCCGAGCCAGCCGTGCCGTTTCCGTGCGTGGCACTCAGTGATACCTTTAATCCTCTTTTCTCTCTCCGTGAATCATTTGCGACCTCGCGTTTGATTTCTGTCAGCGCCGGGTTTGTTTTGGGGGTGGCTCTGTGTGTAATTTCCCAACAGATCATTTTGGATGGGCGGTTTCGCCCCGTGTTTGTTGGTGAGCACGAGCTCTGGAAGGCAGAAAAGCACCCGGGGTGACGCTCCTGTAGGTGGGGAAGTTACAGAGATGCTGCCCCTTCTCCTCTCAGCCCAGGTGCTTTAGGAGCCTCTCAGGGAATCACAGAGAGACAAAGCCCTGGGGCCGTGCTGGGCATGGGCTGTGTGAGCAGCAGGAGGGCAGAGGCAAGGGCAGGGGAGAGCTGAGAGGAGGAGAGTGATTGCTACAAACAGTGGCCATAAATATTTATATATTCTTAAATATTTAACAGGCGCTGGGGTGGTTCTGGGTCCGTCTGGGATTTTGTGCAGGGGGTGAACCGGCTGCATCTTGGAGCTCAGGGATAGACCAGGTGATCTCCTAAGGATAAAAATCCTGGAAAGGGCTCTTCTAGTACTTGGTGTGTGTTAAAAAACCCACCAGGGCTTGCTGATGGGAAATTCTCACCTCTCTAAGTGCAGGCAAATCTGGTTGAGTTGGATGTTTTTTTAATTTTCTCTTTACTCTGGAACTTTTCACTCCAGAACTCAGAATTTTTTTGAGGATGTTGAGAAAATACCTTTGCTCAAGCAGAGTTTTGAAGGGTTTCCCGCTTTCCTTTGTGCCTGATGGAAGGGATAATTTGTTGTGTGAAAAGATCCACGTAATGGATTTGGAATGGGCCAGGATCGGGTCCTGGCTGTCTGAGAGGTCTCTGGTGCTTTGTGCTGCCCGAGGACTTCGTCTCCGGTGCTGAGCACACACGAGGGCTGCATCATTTGTTCCTTATCAAAGCTGGGGAATGAATCAGAGCTCGTTTCAGAGGGCGCAGTGGGAGGTGTGAGGCTCGCATCGATGTTAAAAAACGAAAGAAGAAGAAGAAAAAAACCCAGAAAAACGGAGTTTATGGCACCACGCTCGTTTCAGCGTTAATCATGGTACTGAATAAAAGGGTGATGCCCTCCTTGGGAGGCACGGGATTAGCAGGACCTTGTACACAAGGCTGGCCCCAAAATTTGGCCTCTGCTCAGGGCCCTGTTACAGATTTCTTATGTGACTTTGAGCCAAGGAATTTCGCTGTCTGATCATCTCCTCAATTCCAGAATGAGGAGCCTCGTTCAGTCCCGCTCTGCGTCCTGCCAAAAGAGCTGAGGCTGGTTGGGATTTGGGTGGCCCAGAGCTCTGGTTGTGCTCAGGGAATTCACCAGAGCACAGCGTGTGAGGTTCCTAAATCAGGGGATGGGGTTCTCATCCCCTGGCTGGAACAGATCCAGGCTCTCTGAGCTTTGGTTCTGGATGGTTTCCTGCTGTGTTTTCACATTCAGTGTCAAGCTACAAAGTAAAGGCACAGGTTGTAGAATTTGTGATCTCAAATAGCAAATCTCTCCCAGTCCTGTGCCTGATTTTGCTGCCTTCAGTGAGACTCAGCTTTTCATTTCCTCCATCCTCTCTCTCTCGCTCGATTAGGGAAGGAGTATGAGAACCTTTTCTGAGCACGGTTGTCCTCTACACTCATCCAAAGATCCGCTTATTAATTTAGGTTTTGTGTTCTCAAGGGGCAAATGTTTGTGCTTGCAGACCACAAAGCTTTCTGAAATATCAAACTGCTCCTCATGTATTCCTGCCTCTCGTGCTGTGTGGCAGGATTAAAGTGCTAATATTGACTCGTTTAAAAACCGACCGAGAATAAAACCCCCACGCCCCACAACAACAACAAACACTCAGCACTTCTGTCATCAATGGCATTAATCCACTTTGGGGAGAAAATTACTGATTCCCTGGAGCTGGGCTGGTAAGGCAACATCAGCGAGATGAGGGAGTGAATTAAAGCTCAGATTGATACAAAATCATCGGGATATTTCTATTTATCATGGAAAATTCTTGCAGGGCCGGACCAGAGAGAGCAGGGACAGCTCTTGGTTTTAGTTCCCCTTAAGAGCAGCATCGGGCTCGGAGTATAAACACATTTTTTGCAGAGAGCTTAGCTGCAAGATCACCGAAAATCTGCTTTCTCTCCATGGCTTCACCCTGCTCCTCTGCACTGCTGTGCTGAGGGGAGGCAGCGGCAGGAGGGATGGGGGATGGAGGAAGGGTTTGCCACGAGAAAGAGGGAAGGATGGGTGGTCTGCAACAGCTTTGAGGCTCCGGATTTATTTCTAGGCTTAAACTTTATCTTTTATAATCATTCTTGTTCACATTTATAAACCTGAACCGTGAATTGCAGAGTTTCCAGAGGAAGAAGCAAATATGATGGTTTTGATCTTTCTCTCTGCTTTTGTCTCTTCCTTTGGGCCTCCTAAATAAATGGTCCTTAACTAAATTGCGTTTATAAAATGCATGAAATGAGGAAGAACTCCCATTTTTATCTTGCTTGGTGTGGGGGGATGTGGCCCTTTCCATCTTAATGTACAACTGAAGTTACTTTTTGGAGAGCGATTCTTTGTTAGCACATCAGAAGTTAATCTAGAAACCGTGTGGAAAACATGGAAATGGATGATTATCGGCCACCAAAACAGTTTTATCTGAGGAAAACCTGCCCCTTTTCTGCAACTTCCTCATTTTAGATGTTTATTACAATGAGACTTTATCTGCCTGGCTTCGTATTTTTAAAGTATCGACGTAAAGACCTCAAAACCGGTTTAATCCGGAGTTATTTAATGTTATCCACAGCTTTTCTGAGCTCAATTAAAGCACAGCTAAGGGCAGGATGATAAGCACATATAGATTCCTTTAATATGAGTCTGTATATTTACTTTGGGTATGAAGCAATCTGCCTTCACCTGCACTTCGGAGCTGCTGTGTACAAATCTCAGACTCTGCTGCTGCTGCTCTGCAGGGCCCAGATGTACACAGGGGGTGTTCTCAGAGCTAAAAACCAGGGCACAGACCTGCCTGAACCCTTGGTTTGCCACGCTCTGTCCCCGTAGCTCTGTGCTGGTGGAACTCAGAAGAGAATTTCAGCAGAGAACGCTTCAAACCCCCTCTGGCACTGCCTTGGCTGCAGCCAAACTCCAGGGAGTTTTCTCGCAGCGTTGCCCTGGCATTGCCTCGTCCTTCAGGCTCTCAGCAAATCTAAACGTGTGCCTGGGCCTTGGCTTTCAGGCTGAATTTGTCAGGAAGAGATTTGCTGCTGCATTATCTTGATTCTACACATTTGTTGAGAGGTTTCTGAAATGGAGTTTCATCAGTTTAGGGAGAAATACACCACGGACATCTCACAGCCAGGAGAGTCCACGGTTCCTTTGTGCTCGGCTGGAATTCCAGTGAGACCGCTCTCAGTGCTTTTCCTCGCTTCACCTGCCTTCAGTGGGAGTTAAACCCCAGCCTACCTGCCTGGTTTTGCAGCATCAGCTCAGAGGCTGTCAGCTATTACTAAGCACTTCAGCGGCAGGGAGGATGTCACGGCGTGGGGCTGGGACTCAGCAGTAATTCAGATATGCAAAATGTGGCTGAACAATGCCCTCGTGCCTGAGAACAGAGGAGGTCGGGGCTATTTTGGAGGGCAGACGGGCACATCCCTTAATTCTTTCCACTCCACTTGCTCTGGGGTTTGCTTCTCTTTTGGTTTTTGGACGAGTCTTCGAAGCGGAGTGAGTGCAATTAAGCATTCATCTGATTAATCTGGGTTTTCCCACTAAAGGCAGTTTGGTGCATCGTGGAATGGTTCACAGAACGGAACCGTTCCCAAGAGATGCCCCAAACACCTGAAAGCATAAAATTCCCTTCATAGAATTCTGGCCAAAAAAACCCCACCAGATCCTGCTTTAGTCTTTTTATGGGAGGAGAAATTTGCGAGAGCAAAAATTTTGGGCAATTCAGTGATTAAAAACCGAACAGCGAGATGGGAATGACGAGATCCTGACCTCACCGTGCAGCTCCAGCAAATATTTCTCTGGGAACGAAGCTCCTAAGCTGGTGTTGATTGTGAAAATCGATCCCAGGGGTTTGATTTTTAGAGGGTGGAGGGTTATGTTCATGGTGTGGGTGGGTAATGGTGCTGTCATTGATGCCAAGAACTTCTCCAGGCTCTCATGGCCTTCCTTCAGCTTTGCAGCTATTTTGGAAGTGCTGCTTCTCCTCGGGTAGGAAGTGTTGTATTTTGATAAAAACAAAACAGAAAAAAAAAGGGGTTTCTTTTTCAAATGAAGGACGTCCTGGCTTAATGAGGCTTGAAGTGTTTACAGGTGTTTCCTCACAAGTTCAAATTTAGTGGCCCCGGGGAGTTGAGATTCTCATAAGGCAGGAGCAAACACTCACATGTTGGGTTTTAGAAGGGTTGCACGTTTAAAGGGCCAGGCAGGCATGGCCTGAGGGCCGCTTTGGCCGTGTGGAGACCAAAGTTGTGCCATCTGAAGCAGCAGGATGTGAAAAAAATCATCCTTAGTGCCACCAGAGGTCCAAATCTTCCTACAAGACCCTTTGCTGCTGTCCAACCTGCTGTCCAACCTGGCTTTGTGAATCTGTGGTGGAAACACCCCACGAGGGGCAGGTCCCACCTTTGATGGTTCAAACCCTTCTCGGTGACACATTTTTTACACAGAACATCTCCCAGGGCTCGCTGCCCTCGGAGGAGCTGCTGAGCGCGGTGAAGGAGGAGGAGGAGGAGAAGAAGAAGAAGAAGAGCAGAGAGCGAAGGGAAAATGTAGAAGTGGTTGTGGTTGGAGGATGTGATGATGTCACCGGGCTCAGCGGGAACACGGCGCTTTTAAAAAGCTGAAAGAAACATCCTGACCCTCACTTGTCACATCCCCACCCAGGAGCCACACACACACACACACACACACACACACACAGAGCCAGGGCAGCTTCGGCCAAGAGGGGGAGAACAAAGGCTCCGTCCCAGCACAGAATATGCACTGGCAAAAATGTAAGTGAGCTCTGATTTGCTTTTCCTACCTCTGGTGGCAGCGGAAGGTTGTGATGGATAAGGCAGCAGAGAGTGGCAGGGGAGGTGATGCTCGGGAATGGCTCAAGAGAGGCAGATGCTGAGGTGTGTGATGCTCATTTTCCAGCAGGGATATGAGCTCAGGGCTGCTTTGTTGGCTTTCATCACTATGAATCAAGTGGAAGACTATGATTCATAAAAACAACAACAGGATGCAGGTATTATATCAAAGGTTACGGTGGTTACATGGCAGAAAATTTTCCTTTTGAAAAGTGAAACCTGTGAGAAATCTTATTTCTCTGCCTTTTTTTTTTTTTCTTTTTGATATGCACTTCTTTCAGCTAATAAAAAAGATAAGGAACAAAGCAGTTGAGGGCGATACGGTTATGACTTTACAGGAAATCAGTTTTCTTGTTTTCAAGATAATTTCACTCCTCCGGGCCCACCTTTGCTCGAGTAGTTTACTGCTCATACTCCAGGTAGGTGTTCGCTTCTTGCAAGGTTTTCATTCTCACTCTTATCACCCTCCTATCTCCTTTGCCATCAGTAGGTGATGCTCATTTTGGCCATTGCCACCCTTCGCCTCTCGCCCTGCTGTTCCATTCACACAGAAGGGTACAACACACCTGAGGGGAAAAATTAATTTCTCAGCCCCTTGCCAGGGACTTATCTGGCGTTGCTCATCTTTTCGGCGCGGCTCGTAGGTTGTTTTACTACGCGTAGTAAAAGTTTGTGAGCTTTGAAATGTTTCCCTCTGGGTTTTTTTTTCCTGCTTTCTTCCTTTTCGGCTGAAACGTTTTGGAAGCTCCGATGCGCATTTGGGAAGTTTTTATTTCTGTTTCCCCCCTTTATCCTGTGCAGTTTTCGGGATCAGTAGGGTGAAGACGTGGGAAACACTGCGAGGTGATCCCATCCAAAATCTCAATTCTAATCTTCCATCTCAGAAGTCCATGAATGGTTTACTTGGGTTTGGTTTTTTACTCCTGCAGTGACACAGCAATGCCAACAACCGTGCTTTAGGGCAGGAGGAAATTGGGAACTGAACGGGTGTTTCTATTTTGCTTTCTTTCTTTGACACTGGCAGTGCTCAGAGGGAAGCAGGAATTGCAAGTCAAATTATGTCAGTCTAATTATTACCTTAATGATAATTTCTAGACTGGCCAGTGTCCCCTGAGCTCGCTGATCCTTGAATCTCCCTCCTTCCGTAGCAATGTCAGAATTCCTTTTTCCAGCATGGAACTGTTGGAAATCTTATTCATGCTCCTTCTTCCCCAAGCCCCCGCAGTGTGTTGGCTTTGCAGGCAGGCAGGAGGGAGGTCCTGGAGACCCCCTGTGTGTGACCCCTGGGGTCAGCGAGGTGTCCAGGTGCCCGATCCCGCAGGTTTCAGTGGGAGCTGGAGTTCTCAGCAGCTCTGTGAGTCCCCGTTCGGTGTCACCCCTGGTTCCTGTCAGTGTGACCAGCTGTGACCTCCCGTTTCCTGCACCACCTGCTTTGGGCCACCTGTGACCCCATGGATGTTCCTGTGACCCCATGGATGTTCCCATGGCCTTGCTCTGGGACGTGAATTGATGCAGAGGCAGCTCAGGTGACCTGGGAACTTTCCAAACTGAAACCCCGAGATTTGACTCATTTTGGCACCGATACCACCAAGGTTTTGGGTTCAGGCCCTGTGTGGGCCATTCACTTCAGAGCTGGATGATCCTTGTGGGTCCCTCCCAACTTAGAAAACTCTGTGAGTCTGTGAAACCCCAAAAGTGATACAAGAACTCCCTCGAGCAGCAGGTGTGACCTCACCTGAGGGCATTTCTCAGGGCACCTCTCAAGGGTGGTTTTCCTGCTCCTCCAGGGGACGTTTCTGCGGGAACACGAGGCAAGCTGGGACCCTTTGCCCTCTGCTGCCGTGGTCGGAGGCTCTTGCTCTGCAGGGAGTCTCGCCTGGCTGGCCCTGCAGGCTGGGAATGTTCCCCAGGGTCACGGCCCCGTGACTCCTCTGCAGGAGTGGGGCCCTGGGGCTTCCGCTCACAAAACCCCGAGGGTGGCTCAGCCCGAAAGCCTCCCCTCCCACGGCGCAGGAGAAGTGACTGGTCGGGGCTCCCCAGGATTCTGCTGAACGGGAGCAGGCCCAGCAGCCCCTCAGGGATGGGAAATTCATGGGCAGCACCGGCTATTTCCTCTGAATTTGTTTTTTATTGTCCCCTCCACGGTGAATTTTCGAAAACAACCCGAGCGTGCCTTTCACACAAATGGTTTCTGCGCTGAAAAGCGTGGAAGAAGGCTGGGCTTGATGATCTCAAAGGCCTTTTCCAGCCTCGTTAATTCTAATTCTGCAAGAATCTCCTATTTAGGTGCTGGTTTTGCCCGTGTCCAAGGTTTTTTTGGGTGCTCAGCTCCCGTTGCAGTCACCCGGCCGAGATTCAGCTGCTCAGATTCCCTTTCCCACCGAGAGATGTGAATTCACACCCCTGCAAATCCCTTCCCAAAAGGCTTTTAAAGTGAATAGCAAAGCTCTTCTGCCCACAACAGATGTGGGGCTGAGCAGAGCCTCCCTGAAAGTATCAGCTAATGAGACTGAGAGGTGAAACTGTGACATTCTGCACCTCGTGAGCGATAATTTTGGTAAAACCCCACCAGGAAAGAGGGATAGCAAGAAAGTTGAGCCCATCCATGCTTTGCAAAGCAGGTGTCAAACTCTACGAATGACCACGGCAGCAATTAAATGGAAAGGCTGCATTACTAAAATGGAAAGAGTATTATGGGCTGGGAGGAATTAGGACCTGAGGGTGAGACTTATGGTTAAAGACACTTTCTGTCTATCTCAGCTTCCCCTTTGCACCAGGGCTTCTCTTATTCTGAAAGAGAGAATTTTTTGTAGCCCTCACCACTCCACGGCCAAGGCGTCCAACTCTCATGTGGCACTTGGAAGCGTTCTTGTTTTAATTAGAGTAATCAGAGCAGCGGGGATTAGCCAGCATTTTGTGTCTGCCCTTGGTTTTTGTTTCTATCCAAGTGGAAAACATCGAAATCCTCACTGTATTCACTGCTCTGCAGTACTTTCCTCGTGAGGGAACAGAATTCAGGCTCTGCACAGCGCTCTCCGCTCATTTAGATCCTTTTAGGTGTGAAGGAAACCCTTTTTTAAAGGACAGTTGTTAAAAACATCCCTCAAGGACAGCACAGAGATCTGCCCGAATCCAAGGCTGATTTGATTCCTGGAAAATCTTCTAGCACCTGAAAATGAAGGGAAGTTTGGTTTGTGTCAAATGCACCAAAAAAAGCTGCACGTCCAGCCCTTCAAATGGGCCTGGATGTGCAAACCTGGGATGTGTCCTTTGGGAATGGAAAGGCTGTTGATGAGATGACGAAGCAAGAAATGGCCAAGTTGAACTCAGATGAGCATTTTCGGAGTTGTTTCATGATTTATTTGGCACTGGTGAGGTTATTCGTTCTCAGGAGCAGCCAGAGAATTATCAGTGTGTTAATTAATTTAGGTCAGGTACCAGGGACCTGGTGCTCCCCAGCCACCCGAGCCTGAGGCCACCAACACCAACGATCCAGATGGATCTTGGCAGAAATAACTGGATTTGTGTTCCCAGGGGCTGGAGTTGCAGGTGGGTCGTGCCAGGGTGTTTCACCTTTAAGTGTTGGTTGGATCAATTAAGATATTAATTAAAATAGGGACACGCCCCGAAGGCTGCTGAGGGATAGGGATGGGAAAAAGGAAATGATTTCTCCTGAGTGACTCCCTGCCATGGCACTAGCTGGGATTTTGGGCAATGAAATGCATTTCAGTGCTTTGTTTCCCTGCCCTGCACTGACCACAAAGCAGAGATAAAGATCACCCTGGTGTTTTTTGAGGGAAACTCTGTAATTAGCCAGAAAATAAGGACAGGATCATGACCAACACTGAGTCCCTTGCAATGGGCATGGATGTAAAAAGGTTTTGATTTGAGTCTAAGCATCCAAGTCTATGAAACTAAACCTCTTTCTTCTTTTTATTAGCCAAAGTTCAAGTTGTCTGATAAAAACGTGATTTAGTCTCCAATATCCAAGCCATTAACTCAGGGCTTTGCTAATTGAAATCGAAATTTTCCTTGTTATTCACAGCCAGTGATTGCTTCTTGGTGCTACTGCAAACAAGAGAGACTTTCCTACCGCGTCTCTTTGCAATTATTTATGACATTGGAAGGCGAAAGGAGGAAAAAAGGGGAAAAAATATTTGCAGTGTTAACGCTGATCAATTGATAAACTTATCACGTGCCAGCGGGCGAGCACAGAAACCTTCTGGAAGAGGGGCCAGTGTGATGCTGCTGCAGGCAGGGCCTCGGGCAGGCTCAGCAGGGCATTTCAAACTGAGCTCTGCCTGCTGGGAAACGGCTCTGCCTTGGCTGGGAGGCTGAAACCGAGCAGCAGCTCGGGCGTGTGTGAAGGCCGGCGCTGCTGGGGTGAAGTTTAGTGATCTGAAACTCGCCACGCTTCGGTGCCCGCACCCTTCCAGCAGCTGTTCTGCCACTCTCTTCCCTCCAGTTTCAGCAATGGTGAAATCAGATCGTAAGGGAGGACAGGGTTTTAATTTTTTGGCGATGTCTTGACGTGTTTTCTCTGCCTGGCCTTTTACTCGTGCCAAAGTTTCATCGGTGTTATTAAGGATCGAGTGTCCGTATCTGCATAAATGGAGGGGGACAGATCCCGTGGAACCTTTTTTGTGCAGTTTGGATGCTTCCAGAGGCTGACTGCAGCGTGATCTGGAACTCAACATCTTCCTGCTGCTGTCACTCGACGTTTAGAGCCAAAGGGCTGCTGCACTTGGTGCCTTTCCAGCAGCTCCGGTGTTCAGCAGCCGCTTTTAAAGCTCGCTCACAAGTCTTGAAGGCTTTTGTGGGCTTTTATCAGGTGATAACATTGATGGAAGCGTTGGGGCTGAGCCCACACCGAGGGCTGGCATTGAAATGAGCCCAGATGAAACGTAGGAACCATTGCAAAGCTTCCCGATGGGTTGGGTTTGGATTCCTTCTCTTCTCTCTTCACTCGAGGTGTTTCAAACTGCCCCAGCTTCACAGAGCAGGTGCCAATCCAAGTGTGCCTACTGAGGAGCAGCACCTGGAAGTTCTGTGGTCCTGGAATTGCAGGAGAAGCCGGGACACTGCTGCTCTTCCTTCAATTTTATCGAATGGAACTTGGGCTCTCGCGACTTAAATGAAAATATAATGGAATCTCGGTCCAAGGCAGCTTCATAATTTGTTCAAACCTTCATATGAGGCCTTGCAGATGACTCAATCCAGGTTCTTCCTTTACAAGGATATTTTAATTGTCATTATTCCTCCAATAACATTTGTAAACGACCACGTAAATCTTTATCTCGGTGAGGAATTGCACCCCGAAGCCCCAGAGCCATTTTGCTGTGGTCTGGCTGTGATGCTCAGGCCCCACACGCCCCTGAGCAGTGGAAAAGCAGCTGTGCTCGCATTATTTTTATTTCTGGAGGTCAGCTTGGGGGAACCGAAATATGATCTGCAGACTTTGGTTTTTAAAACTTTTTTTTCTCTTTATTTTTTTTTTTTTCTTGGGGTTACTCTGCTTACACCGGAAACTCTGAATAGGTATATTTGTCAGCTTTTACAGTAAATTTCTTCTTTCCCATCCCCCAAACCTGGAGCCAGAAACCACCACCCTTCCCCACCCTGATTCTGCAGGGAGGCCCTTTGGTGAGCTGGGGATGAGATACTCCCCAAAATGTTCATTTCTGCCTCTCGAGCAGCACTGGCAGAGCTCAGATTTGTGGAGTTGATGTTTTCACGCAGCACCGAGAACATCAGAACTCTTCATTATTTGCACTCAAAGAAATTAACGCCAATTAAATTTCAAAAGCAAAACTTGAGTTGTATTAAAAGCCCTTGTATGGACAAGTAAAGTGACCATTATTCCCTTTAAAACCTTCTTTTCCAAAGCCACAGGAGTCATAGGAATGCAAGAAACCTGATTTAAAGGGCCACAAAGGATGTCCACAGAAAGCAGAGGTAGATCAGGCAAAGGCTGGAAATTCATCTTTGCTTCAAATATTGTTTTAAAGCAAAATATTTCCTTGAGGTGCATAACAAAGACAGCAGGTCAGTGCATAAACGTAGTTCTGTCTGGTCCCAAAAGGATTTAGAGTGGCCAATCAAGATTTCACAATTAAATTCCGTGTAATGAGTCAGAAAGAGTTAAAAGAGCCAAGCTGAAGGGGAAAAAAAGTATTTTGAAAAAGAAATCAGAGCAGAAACGTTTGTTCTGTTAAGTAATTTTGGAGGTGGATTTACAATCTCTGTGTTTAGAGCTCAATTCTCCTCCTCCCAGGGAGATCAACAGAAACATCTCAGGGTGCACAGGGTTAAATGCAGCTGGGAGAGATGATCCGAGGGGAAATGATTCTCAGGGTGTGCACAGGGTTAAATGCAGCTGGGAGAGATGATCCAAGGTGAAACGATTCATTTTCGTAGAATGTCAACCTCAGTAAATGCTCCCGAGGTGGAATAATAGTTTAAAATTCAGATTGGAGCTGGATGCCCACCTGTGCTTCACACAACCAAAGGCCAGTCGCAATCTCTAAAAATGGGAAACTTATCAATTCGGGTATTTACACACCAAAGTGCAGCAAAAAGGGGCAGGCAGCCACCGCTGCTATCGGTGGCTTTACAAACACCGGGCTTTGATATCCCCCGGTTCCCTTCTGCTATCGATTCCCTCCAAACACTCCACGTAAAATATGAGTTCTTAATGCTGGCCCTGGCAGAAATGTGCTTCCCCTGCTTTCGCTGCTCACGTGGGGTTGGGAGAGGCCTTTGGAGCTGGCTGTAAACTCAATTCTTCAAAATGGAGCAGAATTTACGGGTGAGAGCTGGGAGGTTTTGAGGTGTAAGATCTGAGTTGTCACCCGTTTATCGACCTCTGTTTGGAACAGAAACACATTTTCAGCACCTGCCCGATCTCAGAATGAGGTGTTTAAGTCCAGCTAATGATGTTGAAATGGTTTTCCAGATGAGGATGCTTTCCTTTTTCAGGTTGCATTTATGCCTTGTGCCTAACCAGTGAATACATTTCTTTTAAATCTCTTATCTCTGCTTTTTCATGTCCCTGCCTGGCCAGCAATCCTGGCACTGATTTTATACCAGTATATTCGGTCTGATTTTCCTTTTGGGACTGTGTAAAGCTGCTCTCTGCAGGTCAGTGGCACCGAGGGACACAAAGGAAAAGAGGAATCAGAGAAATTAAAACTGGTACAGCCACCAGGCCGCTGTGGGGATTCGGGCTCCCCGAAAGGAAAATAAAAGTCACCTGCATTATTTTTAATTTTTTTTTTTTCCCCCACAGCTTCTGGCCCAGACCAGCAGCCACAGCCTCGCCCCTACCAAGGTGTCCGTGTGAAGGAGCCGGTGAAGGAGCTGCTGAAGAGGAAAAGGGGGAATGTCCATAACTCCAGCGCTACCGCAGCTGCAACGGTAGGAGGAAAAACCCCAAACACAGGAGGAAAAACTCTCCCTCAGGAGCTCAGTGATTGCCCAGCCCCAGCAATGCTCTGGTGATGAAAGAAACCTTTGCATCTCTAAAGCGTTTTGAAGGCCCTGCAGCCTGGTGTTGCCCAGCAGGGCCATTAGGATCTCTTTAGGTGGGGTGGTTTTAGTGCACCCAGCACCTCCCATCGCTTAATGGAAAGGGGGAAAATGCTTTGCACTTGGCAGGATCTGATTCCTAGGGACTGAGAGTGGCTCGGAGGTGAGGCAGCTTGTTCAGGAGTCTAAAAGGGATCAGCCAGAGCCGTCCTTGGCTGTTTGCTGCTTCGTTTCAGGCTGCATTTGCCCTCCCAGGAGGCAGCAGGTTGGCTGGCTCCTCTCTGGAGGAGAATTCCCTTTGCAACACGAGGTTTAAACACATTTTAAGGTTCTCTTCGGCTGAGGGGACGTTGTGGGTGTTTGGGGTGGTGTCTCCTGGCTGCCAGGCTCGGTTCTTCTGGCCCTCGTGTGGGGTGGGAGAATTCAGACCCTGGCATTGATAATCAGCTGATAATGCCTGGTGTGCTTTGTCCCTCAGCGCTCCTCCAAGGGATTGAATTTAATGCTGATTGGGTTCACCTCTGATTTTTATGTTTTTTCTTCTCTCTTCCAGGTTGTTTTGCCCCATCAGCCACTCCCTTCCTATTCACCCATGGGTAACGTATCCCTGACTCTCTGTGACTCTCTGGGGATGGCTGGGCTGGGCTGGGCTTTAATCCTGTCCTGTTTTCCAGGCCAGCCTTGCATTGACATGGACGCTGCTGCCCCTGCCCTGCCTGGCCCAGATGAAGGAGCTCTGGCCTCTGGCTGGATCTCCCAGCCCTCTCCCACCTCCCTGCAGCCCCTGGCCCAGTGGAGCCCTTACCCCGACTACGTGTCCCACGAGGCTGGCAGCTGTCCCTACACAGCAGATATGTATGTCCAGCCCATGTGTCCCAGCTACACCCTGGTGGGACCCTCCTCTGTCCTCACCTACACTTCTCAGCCTCTCATCACCAATTTTGCAGTAAGTCAAAAATACCAAGCTGGAAATGATGTTAATTCTCACCTTCTAGCAAGAGCCGTGGGGTGTGGTTAATGTAATTTATTTAATGACTGTAATATTGCGTGTCCTTGCATCCGTGCCACGTAGTCTCCTGGACAGTAATGTGGTTTGAGCAGGGCAAAAAGCTGTGTTGGACTGGAATCAGGCAAAATTCACAGCCTTTTCCCAGCTCTCTACACAGCAGGGATTCTTCGCTGTTTATTTCCAAGCTTAAAATTAAAATAAAATTTAAAAAAAAGTAAATGGGGTTCCAGGAAACGCATCGACCACGTGAAGCAGGAAGGATGACTTGGCAATAAATGTCTCCAAAGCTGCTGTTTAAGGATAAAAGAGCAAGGTCAAAATATGTGAAGATAGCAGAATATTTGGCTTCAGGCCGGATAAAATCTGCTTGGCTGACACAAGATGATCTGGTCCCCTTCAGAGGGGAAGGGCAGAGACTTCTGTTCAGATGGACCTCAGGCAGCTGATTTTCCTTTCCCTGTTTCAGTTGGGCTGCTCAGGCAGACCCAGCAAACCCCCCAAAGGCCATTTTTGTGTCCTTGTGGCCCTCGGTGCTGAGGAAGGGCTGTGGGATGGGTTCGGGATGTGGCTCTGCCTGGGCTGTTCCAGAGGCCACGAGGAGCTGCCTTCAGCCTTGGTGGCAGCAAAGTTGGGACTGTCCAGAGGGCAGTTTCCAGCTCAGGGTGTAACAGGGTCACAGGGAGGGTGGGAATGGGAACAGAAAGCTGGAGGGAGCCTGAGGTGAGCATGACCTGGACACAGGAAAAGCGTCACCCTCAGTGCAGAGCTTCACCCGGAGCGGAACCACGAGGGATGTTAGAAGTGGGATGAGCATCCCCAGCCCGTGCTGTGTCCTTCCCCCCTGCCCCACCCGCCTGATGGTCTCATTTTGCTGTCTTTCTGTCCTTTCCCCAGCCCCGAAGCACCACCCCGGCCGTGGTGCCACCGCTGGAGGTGACGGAGCAGCAGCCACCCCTGACGTACTTCCCGTGGGCACAGCCCCTGTCTGCGCTGCCAGCCTCCACCCTGCAGTACCCTGCAGCCCCCTCCTCGCTGCCCGGGCCCCAGTTCGTGCCCGTGCCCATCTCCATCCCCGAGCCAGCCCCGCAGGAGCTGGAGGATGCCCGGCGAGCCATCGGCGCCCTGCCCATCGAGAAGTTGCTCCTGGAAGACGAAGACAATGATACGTACGTGTTAAGCCATGCTCTCTCTGTTGAAGGGCTTTAGGTTGCACATCCTGGGGGCCTGCTCCTCACCTGCTCAATGCTCCACCCAGCACCTCAGTGGGGTTTGAGTAGGGAGGGAAAGCGGGGTGGGGTGGGGTGGGGTGGGAATTTTACAATCGGTCGAACGATCGCACCGTGATTTGTGCGTGGAGTGAAATTTGCTTTGTCCCGGCGCCCAGCACAAGATTCCTCTGCTGTGGCCCAGCTCCTGCTGCCTCTCCCAGGCAGGTTTGGATGCTGCACGCTTGTGCTCGGCACCAGCACGAGGTGACTTTCACCCTCACGGCCTCAAATTGACCGAATCCAGTGTAGCCAAGGCCAGCTGTAGCATTTGGTGAGGGTACAATTGCCTCTAAACTTCAGCAAGACCCAGTTCTGTAGGGCTGCTTTCGTGTAAATGCCTTGTTATGTGTGTCTCTGACCTGTCCAGAGAGGAACTCCCACCAGATTTAGGCCACTAGAAAAGGTTTGGGGTGGGGGGAGGCCCCTAAATTGACATTTTTCTCTGCTAAATTGAACTGCTCCTTTGGAAATCGGGAAGATGTGAAGTGTAGCTTTGTTCTGCTGGTGCAGGTAGGTGCAGCAGTGTGAAAACAAAGCTGAACTAAACGCCAGAGCAGGCAGAGCCCCCTGTTTGCAGAGCAGGTAAAACACTGGAATTCACACCGAGGTGTAACTGGAAGGTCTCACCTTGCCTGCCCCCCAAAACCCAGCCCTGCAGGTGTGGAGCAGTGGGATGGGGTCACGGGCTTTTAGCTGCAGGGTGGGTTTGGACTCTGAAATACCCAAATCTGAGGTGTAACTGGAAGGTCTCACCTTGCCTGCCCCCCAAAACCCAGCCCTGCAGGTGTGGAGCAGTGGGATGGGGTCACGGGCTTTTAGCTGCAGGGTGGGTTTGGACTCTGAAATACCCAAATCTGAGGCATGGAGCTGATTCAGTGGCTGGCTGGTAACGCTGCCAATGGACAGGCCCTGTCCCACCCAAGTCCCTGGGAGTTTTGTCTGAGTCAGGGTTGCAATTCACGGCCCTGTATCAGGAGGTCATTGAGAAGACAGGTATTTTCCAGAATCTGGACTGCAGCCCAACCAGGAATCCATGGCATTACTGTTATTTGGCAATATTTTCGCTTTTCTGTAGCGTTTTGAGTGTGAAGCCGGAGATGTGCTGAGCCAGGGGACTTTAGGGACCTCTCCTTGGAAAGCTCCCCGGGCCCAGAGGTGCACACAGTTCCTTTATGGCTTTCTGATTTCCCTTCCTGGAGAATGAGTAGCTTCACTTTTCCCTCCCATGCAACTGCAACTATTTCGGTTGATGCTCAGGAGTGCCACGCCACAGGCAAACACATCTCAGGAGATGCATCCCCTTGGAACTCTGTTTATTGTTTTCTTGACAAACGAGAGGCTCTTGGCTGGTGAACACAATTTCTCTGGGTTTTTCTGCTTTCTAAAGCCCAGGATTTTTAGATGATTTTCTTATTTGCGAGACGAACTGCAAAAATAATTTATTGTACTCTTTATTACCTGGAGTCCAGGTGCCACCCAGGCAATATTTCAAGTGGCCTTACAGTTCACGCCTGGGTGAGGTTTGAAAACTCAGGTTGAAAGTCCTTAAGACTTTCCAGGAGTATTTTTTTTTATTGAATATTGACAAACGTGGAAGACACGAGCACTAGATCATGGAAGTGATCGTAAAGTCGTTGGAAAATAGCAGTAGTTCAGGTTGGCATTGAAATTAGTGGCTTATATTTGCAGAAAAACCCAGCAAAGAAATTACTTCAAAGGGGCTTAATTCACCACTGCTTCCTCCAGTTTTACAGAGATATTCCCCAGGTAAACTGGGACAAAGCAGTTGTGAATCAAGCCTGTGGTCGCTCTGATTGCTTTTCAATTCCTTTCACTCCAATGTATGTGAATTCTGTGTGTGAACATAAAACAAAGATGAAACTGTTTCATCATTTCTTTCTGGGTTGTTCTGGTTAGAAAAAAAAAAAAGACAAATTCTTTTATTTTATTTTTTTTTTTCCCCCAATAAAGATCTACAGTAACTTTGCTATGCCTAGAGTGTTTTATTTCCTATCCACAAGCACTGGTTTAGCAATCAATCAGTTCAATAATGTATGTACAGGCTAGAACCAGAGATTAGCTGCCAGGCTTTGGGCTAATTTTGCACATTAAGTAGACTGAGGAGGAATTCCATGATCCAGCTGTGGCCTGGAGGCATTTCCTGCAGCAGTCCTTGCTCCTGCAGTTCAGCTTCAGCCGCTATGATCCTCTCCTGGCACCCTTGGGGATGTGTGGGTGTGCAGCCACAGCTAATGCCGAGCTTGACTGAAAATCAGATTAGCCAGAAAATTGTATTTCCACTTCCTGAAATGGCGAGGGGTGGTACAAAAATTACCCGAGGAGAGAAACAACTGCCCACCACCTCCTGCCTGAAAGGCATCAAATATTGCTGCCTGGAGCAGAATGAAGCCAGGGGGCTGCTGTGAGTGTGTGTGGGGGTGGTCTCCTATTCCAGGGGGTTGGAATTTCCTGGGGAAATGGAAGTGGCTCCAGCCAGAGGCAGATGACCAAAGTGAAGCAGAGGAGTGTTTTCCCCATCCCTAAGGGCCGCCAGCCGCTCCCACCGGCTGTGACAACTCTTTGTCTTGTGCAAAATATAAGGACTGGGTCCCTCTCTTCAGGAGTTGTGATAAAGATTAGAGTTTCCCAGGCTGATCACAAATATATCAATTAGGAAGTGGTGGTTAGCCCGGATGGTGAGATTTCACCAGGAATTGTGATAAAGATTAGAGTTTAACAGGCTGATCACAAATATATCGATTAGGGAGCGGTGGTTAGCCCAGATGGTGAAATTTCACCAGGAATTGTGATAAAGATTAGAGTTTAACAGGCTGATCACAAATATATTGATTAAGGAGCAGTGGTTAGCCCGGATGGTGAGATTTCCCCAACACACCCAGGGCTGCATCACCCCAAAAAGCGATCTATCCATCCAATTCCCCAAAGTGCGAATTGTGGAGGACTTTGCCACCTCCCAGTGGCGAACCTCAGCTGAAAGAAGGTGCTGGAGGTGGGAAGGAGGCAGCATGGCAGAGCTCAGCAGTGCTGAGGGCTCTTGGACGCTGCAGCCGTTCGAGGTAGGAAGCCCTTCCCGTGGGAACGGGAGATTTTGGGGCTCGCGGCGTGGATTTGTGGAACTCTGGGTGTAAAACCCCCGAAGTGGCAGTGCTACCCTGTGAAACTGTTTGCTCCCAGCGTGGTCGGTGGCCCAGCAGTGATCGGTGTCTCTATTTGCTGTCTTAGAATTCTGCATATTTATGCAGCTAAAGGCCTGAGGGCCCACACGCTGGCAGCCGCAGAGCGCATGAAACCCCTGAGGAGACTCGATGCCAAGGAGCACAGAGGAAAGGTAAAAAAAGGGGCCACTTTCTCCTGCAGACAGCAGGGTTGGGGATGGGGACAGGCTTGGCGTGACTGAGGGCAAGGCACCCTAAAAAATCCAGCTCTGGCCCTCTGTTCCTGCAAGGAAGGCTTGGCACCCATAGGCCTCGCTTGGCACCCGTAGGCCTCGCTTGGCACCCGTAGGCCTCGCTTGGCACCCGTAGGCCTCGCTGAGGCGCCCCTGGCAGCATCGTAAAATTAAGTGGCACGATCATAAAATTAGGTGGGATGATAACGAGCCCATTCTTTTTTCAGCCCACGATTCACGGAGTGAAGTAAGGAAACACTGGTCCAGCAAAATATTTGGGTGTTGGCACCAGTCTCCGAGGCTGAAGGGTTTATGGCCAACTGACCTGTTCTGTACCTGATGCCATGGGGCTTTCAAAAACGCTGGGTTTGGGTTGCCATCCCAATTAAGGGCTGCAGAACACTAGAGGGAGTCCAGCAAGAGCTGGGAAACGTCCCCATCTCACGGTGCCATGAGGGATTCCAAACCATCCTGCGAGCTGCGCTCGTTCCGAGCACCGCGATCCTTGGGATTTCAGACACCTCTCTGAATCACTCAAAACCATCGCTTCCCCCACTCCCTGCTCCGATGCCAGCAGCTGCTGCCAGGCTCTCTCCATTGGACTCTCACCGATGTCTGTGCTGCTGTTGCAGACTCCTCTGCTGGTGGCTGTCACTGCCAGGCAGGCAGCCATCGTCCACGACCTGATCCAGGCAGGAGCAGACATCAATGCCGTGGACAACAAAGGGCAGTCGGCTTTGCACCTCGCTGCGACATATGGCTATGCCCAAGTCCTCCAGGTAGGAGAAGTTTTATGGCTTTAATTGCTGGCAGTATAAAAACCACAATAAAGTGTCGATGTTGGTGTTTTTTTAATAAAGGCGAGGTGTCAGCCAGCAATGGAGGCTGAGCAAAGGCTCCTTGCGTCAGGAATTGACTTCCCAGGGTGGGTTTATTCCTGGTTTAGGACTGTACTTGCAGCCTGCTGTTACAGAGGAAAATTCTTTAGTGGCTCTGTGGGGCAAAATAAATTATTTCTGCAGATTACAGCCCTAAATCTGCTGGTGGCAGCCCCCAGTGCGGTAGAGCCCTGGAGGGGGTTCCCCAGCCATGAGGTGTGAGGAGAAGGAGCTCTAAAATCAGAGTGAAACCCCCTCCCTGAGGTCACTGTCACCCAGACAGGAGCAGAAATTGTGTCCAGACTCAAACCAGCTGAGGAGAGATGAGATGTAACCTTGCAGACAGGGACAGCACAGGCACAGCCTTCAAAATGAGGCACGTTTTTCAGATTTCCCTTCAAAACCTGACTTACACGAGCAGATCTTTGCTTCCCTGTGGCTTCATGGATTTCTCTGCAGGCAGGGACTGCACCTAAGCTCTGTGCCAGCCCTGGACAGCAAATTAGCACTTTAAAAAAGGCCCTGTGGGAATTTTGGGAAGGGATTCCACAGCAGGGATTAGCACACTGTGCATCCTAAACGCTTCACCGTTGGCCAGAAAACGGAATTAATAAAAAAATCCTGCCTTGAGTTGTGTCAGGGCCGAGCACAGGGCAGAGTAGGGTGGGTGCTGCTGAGTTCCCTGAGGGCAGGGGACGGGGTTGAGGTGCCAGGGGACAGGGGTGAGGTGCCAGGGGACGGGGTTGAGGTGCCAGGGGGTGCTGGCACCACGTCCAGCATTCGTTAGCTGCGCCCGCGCGTGCCCTGGGCTGAGCCCCGAGCGGGCAGTTAATGTGTAACACAGCCAGTTCTTTGGAAAACAGGTGTTTCCTTAAGTAGGAAAAAGGGTTTTCATCCAGATGATGCCAACAAAGCCTCGCAGAGTGCCTCGTGGTGGTTTGGATTGCAGGGTTCCTTTGTTTGGTTTTTCTTTTGTGGGTTTTTTTGTTTTTTTTTTTCTTTTTTTTTTTTGCCTTGACACGAGGGGGGAAAACGGGCACAGACTCGCTCCTCGCTGTGGTCAGAGCCATGAAAGGCTTTATGGTTTATTTGTTTATTTTATTGGTTTGGGTTGGTTTTTTTTTCCTAATGGATTAACTATCTAATCTCTAATAATCAAGCACCTCAGAGCTAGCTGTCAATATTTGATCTGTACATATTTTATGATTGTTATAAGAAGATAAGTCAAGCCCTAACCGTTCTGGGCGATCTTTCAGCGAGAGGATTCTGTCCTGAGCCTTGTCTGACTTGACACAGATGAGTCACTGCAAAAATTCTCAGCCATGAATGTGAACACCTTGCTTTAGTCAATCAAAAGAAAGAAAGAAATTATCTGTACTAATATAGACAAGGAGCATGTTAAATCCATAATTTTCTGATGTTAAAGAGTTTCAAAATGTTGATTCTCTGCCAAATCCAAGAAATTCTCATCTCCAGATCACAATTCCTGGTGTTTCTGTACCCTCGTTGCCACAAGCTGAGAGGGTTTCACTTCACACACTGCTGCACACTGAAAACAAAGAGCAAATAAATCCAGCCTGAGAATTGTCAGTGTTGGCAAACTTTTGGGTCAAAAGTTTGGCTAGACCTGTCAAGGAGAGATTTTCGTTTGCCCTTGTCAAGGATCACTCAGAACAAAGGCATACTGGTGTTACTGGTGCCTTTGCCTAACCCAGGGTGGAGGTGAGGAGTCTGGCACTCCCAACCTGAGGGCACTGACTGGATTTTACTGCTCTGAACTAAGAATCTCAAAGGATGGGAGGTAGGAAACCAGGGAACGTGATCACCTCGAATGTCCCTGTTCGGAAACGTTCACAGCGCTGAAATCTGGTGTCAAAGAGGGGTTCTTTTGTACTTCAATTATCATTATCTGATGTTTGATCTGAAATTTTGTTCGTTTTGGCTGATTTTGCCTCGGACAGTGTTCTGCTGAGCTAAAAGTCTGCATTTCTCTGTTGCCTCCAGGTCATCCTGTCACTGGGTTTCCCTCTGGATTTGGAAATGAAGGATTTTGAAGGTAAAAAGCTTTGCACAAGTGGTGTGAAAACCTTTGGTGGATATTTCATTGACTGATGCTCGTTGTTTTTTTGGGGTGTGCTGGGAGACCAGAGCAGGCTCAGGAAATGCCTGGGGGAGAGAGAGAGAGCCGTGTCCGTGCACTCGAATACCACAAAATTCAAAGGTGCTGATGGCTCAGGGGGGATTCAATGCACAACTGGAGCTGAGAACATGCTGGAATGCCCCAAAAAGTGTCCATGGAGGCAGAGAAGAAGCCAGGGAAGGGCTTGTGCCTCAACAGCACCTGCACAGATTGAATAAATGATGGAATAAATGATGGAATAAATGATGGAATAAATGCTCTCTGTGCCAGCCCTGCCTCCTCTCTGCACATCAGTATTTTCCTGGCACTGTGCTCACCTCCATCCGTGTTTCTTTTCCAGGCCATACCCCTCTCCACTGCGCTGTGCTGGCCCACAACACCCTGCTGAGGGATCAGGGCAGCCAGGCATTGACAGAGGAGCAGCACAGGGAGCTCCAGCAGCAGAGCAGGGAGCTGGAATCCTGCATCCACCTCCTGGTGCAGACCGGAGCCTCCATCTACAGCCGGGTGAGGACGGGCTCGGTTCTCCCCGGGTTTCTCTGGGAATTCTCCCCCATTTGATGATCAAAACGTGGAACTGGAGAAGGAAAGAGCTGCTGGCACGAGGGCCAAGCCTGTTCCCCTTCCGAGGGGCTGCTGGCAGAGTTAGGTGCTGCCTTTTGGAGTTCCTGAAGCAGACACTGGACACTCACAGGATTGCTGGAGGGAAAGAGCAGAGCTGTCCTGGGTTTCCTCTGATGGGTNGACACTCACAGGGTTGCTGGAGGGAAGGAGATGCTCCCCACCAGCAGCAGAGATGTCCTGGGTTTCCTCTGATGGGTTTATGGGATATCTCCAGGTTGTCCTGCAGAACATTTCTTATTTGGCTTGGGTTTTTTATATTTTTTTCTCTGTTTTGAAATAGGATGTAAAGAGCAACAAGACAGTTCTTCATTACACAGTCCAGGATGGGAACGTCTCCCTGCTCAGGTACTTCTTGGAGCTGAACGCTTTCAAGTCCAAGGATTTTGTCAACAACAAGGTAATTTTTGTCAACAACAAGGGGTTTTTTACAGAGAGGAAGAGCAACAGTTGTGAATCTGAACTTCTTTTCAACCTCAAACTGCATTTTCCAGCAGAAAGGCACCTGGAAAGCAGCACCTGGCTTGAACTCTGTCATGAAAAGCAGGGCCCTCTCCCAGTAGGAGCTGACAGAATGAGGAGGAGATAATCAGGGAAAAGGAATACAGGGGAAGGGGAGGAACATGAACTTCAGAATGCTGGGCTGAAGATCAAGAACACAGCCCTGCAGTGATGCAAGGTTTGACAGCAGCAGAACACTGAGAGGTGGCACTTTAGGGCAGCCAGGTATCGATTCATCTCTGCTGTCAGATGTGGCATCACGGGAAGGACAAAGTTCCTGTTTCTGCCAAGGGACACGAGGATTCTTTCTGCCTTAAATGTTATTTGCAGGTTTGCTGGCACAGCCATCCCGAGGCTGGGTGAAGCAAGCTGCAAACCCCCCCAGTGCTGCCCCACGCCTCACCTCGAGCAGCTCCCGAGCAGTGCTGCTATCTCACACAGGCATCAGCTTCTCCCTTCCTCCCAAACAGAAATCCTGGCATTCCTGGGAGCCTCAGCTGAGACATCACCGTCCCACCAGCCAGAGCTTTGGCTCTGGACAGGCTGCCCCCTCTCAGCAGGGCTAAGGGGGTGATTCTGGGTGCTCCCCTCCCTCTGTCCTTCTCCTTTGGAGACGGGGACAAGGCTGGTGGTCCCTGGTTTTCATTTCAGCAGCTGCAGTCTCTCAGCCTTGCTTCTGCTCCCCAGAGTTTGCGTCCCTCAGGAAGGAACTGAATTCCTCTGTCAGCTCCGTGGCTCGCTGAGGCAGACAAAGGGCAGCTTCACTTTTTTTACCCCTCCAGAATTCTGTTGGACTGGAGGAAACATGTTTTGGGTAACGGCACCGAGTTGGTGTCTTTGTGCACCGTGAAGGGCCTTGTGCCTTTCACTGCATTCTTTCTGTATCTTAAAGACCCTTCAGGCAGGTGAGAGCCTGTCCATGGGAGTCTCTGTTGTCTCTTGATCACAATCCTGGGAGAGCTCCTACTGTGATAGGATCACTTGGAGTCTTCAGTCTTGTTGTTGAGCTGTCTGGGACGGGGAGAAATATGATGGTGAGGTTGTGTGATGCCCAGCCTGGCTTTTTTAGGTCTTCCAAGCATGAAGAGGACAAGGAAACAGCCACGTTTAGGTTTCCCTGGCTCACCCACTGTTTGTGGTTGTCTCACTCCAAATCTCTTTCCATGGGGTTTTCACAATGAGAAAAACATTGGAGCCTTGGAGGTGTTTTTCATCTGGAGGATTCCTGGGCCCCAAATGTTGGTGCTCTGGACTTTGTCTAAAACAAGACCTATTAAAGTCAACCTGAGGCTTCAAGGTTAGACTGCCTCATCTTCTTAGCCCATGCCTGAATTTGGAAGCTCTCAAGTGCAGGTCTTTCCATTTTAACAAGAAATCCTGTAAAGAGCTTGTAACCATCCCTCAACTTTCTGGGATAATAAAATTGACAAGGATCTGCTTGTTCAGGGCTTGTAAAACATGCCTTGTCTGAGAAAAGCTGTTGAAATTCTGCGATTTCATTTTCTGCTTCAGTTGCCCCTGCTGCCTCAGTGGTTAACAGGACCTGAAAATCACACGGATTCATTCCAACAGCTGGAATATTAATGCAGGCTGCAATTTGCTTCCAATTATTCCAATGTCATGACAAACCCACAATTGTTTCTGAGAGAAAAAAAAAAAACAAACCTAAGCAGCTGCCTCAATGAGACTCCAGCAGCCTAAAAATACCTCGCCTTGTGCGTTTGTTTATCGGGTTTTTCTCCTTTACAGCCGTTACCAGTCATACCTGACCAGACAGGGCACAGATTTCTACACGGTCTGGTGCCACCAGAGCTTCTCTGCACCCTCCATCCGTGCCTGGCTTCACAGCCAGCTCTGTCCTTCCCCGTGCAAATCCTGTCACTGGGGCCAATCCAGGCTCGACCTCGGGAATTTGCAATTTCCTGGCAGTTGGAAGTGTTGGAAAAGGGGGCGGTGGGGATGTGTGGAGGACAAATGGGGCTGGTGGTGTGGAGCTGTGTGTGGTGGGCAAGAGCACGATGTGTTTGGTGTCTGTAATCCCATTTAATGTTTCCCGGTGGAATGTTTCCGTGCCTCTTACATCCTTCTCTTTCTGCAGTAACTCCTCGGGTCTCTGTTTCCACGAGGGTGTGATTTAGGGGGTGATTTCAGAGCAGTTTTGGGGGGGATTTCAGAGCAATCATACATGAGGGTGTGATTTAGGGAGTGATTTCAGAGCAATCATACCTGAGGGTGTGATTTAGGGGGGGATTCTGCAACCAGGGAATGTTCCTGCTTCGGGGCTATTTATCACCTGGACCCAAAGCATCCAAGCCCCCCAATTTGTGGTGCTCTAGCAAAGAAAAAAAAATCTAAATCCACAAACCTGGGAGAAAGAGAGCAGAGATCCTCCCTCACCTCCTGAGGACAAATCCCATGAGGATTCTTCTCTCATTTCANTGAGGCTGTGATTTAGGGGGGATTTCAGAGCAATCATACCTGAGGCTGTGATTTAGGGGGTGATTTCAGAGCAGTTTTAGGGGGGGATTTCAGAGCAATCATACCTGAGGGTGTGACTTAGGGGGTGATTTCAGAGCAGTTTTAGGGGGGATTTCAGAGCAATCATACCTGAGGGTGTGATTTAGGGGGGATTTCTGCAACCAGGGAATGTTCCTGCTTCGGGGCTATTTATCACCTGGACCCAAAGCATCCAAGCCCCCCAATTTGTGGTGCTCTAGCAAAGAAAAAAAAATCTAAATCCACAAACCTGGGAGAAAGAGAGCAGAGATCATCCCTCACCTCCTGAGGACAAATCCCATGAGGATTCTTCTCTCATTTCACACCTCCGTTTCTAGGATGATTCTGAGGAGACAGCACAGCTCACGAGGGAGTTTCTCCGGGTTTTTTACTCCTTTTCCTTCTCCCCACCCTGCTTTAGGCCCACGGCAACACAGCCCTGCACATGGCAGCTGCTTTGCCTGGTGACAAGAACCAGAAGGAAATCATCCAGCTGCTCCTGGACCACGGGGCAGACCCGAGCATCAGGAATTTGGACAACGACCAGCCAATCCACATGGTCCCTCCCGGAAAAGCCGGGGATCAGGTATGGGATCCACTCTGCTGCTCTCCCCTGCACGCCCAGAGCTGTGTGGGTTTCATGCTCGCAGGTGTAAAAATGTTCCTGATGTATTTGGGTGTTTGTTTAGTTGCACAGGTAGATGTAAATAATTGTGTGTTCTGATTGGTTTGGGTGGCTCAGATGGTACTTCCTGAAATTCCACTTTTTTTTTTGGCAGGTCAGGCATTTGCTGAAGAAAGGGAAAGTCACACCTGCATTCACCTCCTGCCGCAGAAATGCCAGGTCCTGAGTGAACTGCAGTCCACGGAACAACTTCAACTCCAGCTTCTGCCTCCTATAAAAACTGTGAGGGTGGTTCTCCAGCACATCCCTGCTCCTCCAGGCTTCAGCCAGGGTGGGGTGAGAGCGTTTCTCAACCTGTGGCCACCAGTAGCACATCAGACAGCAGAAGATGAGCTTTCAAATGGTTCCAAACTCAATTTTGTTCACGAAGAATGCGAATAAACCTCCAGCAAGGAGATGAGCGAATCCAATGGCTGCTACGTAAAGAAGTGAATATTCCAAAGAGGTTCAAAGCACAGCCAAGCTCTGGTTTGGTAGCAGCTGAAACCCTTGGAGGTGACAGAGCACAAGGTGGCAGTTTGGCTACAAAAGGTTGAGAAATGCTGCTCTGAGACACCCCCAAACTGTGCCTCTGGCAGAGGGACTGCTGGAAATGCTGAAGCCTCTGGGACGTGCAGTTAGCACTGATCCTGCTCCCCTGGGAATGCAGGATCCTGAGGGGAGGGGAAAGCCTGGATGGAGAGCTGCAGTCAGCCTGAGGAGGCATCCCTGGCTGGATTTCACCCGAGGGAAAGGCCATCCAAACCCAAGAGCCCCACGGGAGGGTCCTGCGAGCTGGAACTCCCCGTTCTCAGCACTTTGGGAGGGCCCTGGAGCAGCTCTCCGTGGTCACCCCAGCCCAAGAAAAGAAACTGTAAGAACAAGGACATGGGGCAGGTTCGTGTGGCTCCTGAGGGCCTCCCAGTGAAGGGAGACTCCCAATGCAACCCAAATCTCCAGCTCTGGTGGCACAGAACAGCTCTGGAAGCCCCTCGGGTGGGGAGCTGAGCCCTCACCCGTGTGGGAGACAGAGAATTCCTTGGGGTCTCCGACAGCTTTTAGGGCAGGAAACCTCTGTGGGTGTGCGCACAGCGGGGTCAGGGTGCAGGGGGTGAGGCCTCTCCTGCTCCCATTCCCACCTGAGAGGGGTCGGACAGATTCTTTCTGGCGTTTCTGTGAAATGATTTGTGAATTGCTGTGCAATCAGCGCCTCTGCCAGGGCAGGGGACTGAGGGTCGGTGCCTGAAGGGGAGAGGCAGGGCCATGTTCTGAGAGGCCATCCCACCCTCGGGGCTCACTGGGAGCTGTGTTTTGCCGGTTCCTCGGTGTTGCACGGGTGCTGCTCTCTAGCAGGATGAGCAGAGAGATGAAGGGAGAGCTCTTAAATCACTGCAGCCACTTCCTTGAGCGCCCACTGGCTGCCTCGGCGGCGTGGGATTTCCTGAGGCGCTCGCAGGCCTGGAGTGTTTAAACAACTGACACGAACAAAAGCTCTTAAGAAATGCAGAGATCTCGATTTTCCAGCCCTCCTCTCTGCTGTTGGGCCATTGCCTCTCACTGCACCGTGTCTGCAATCCTGCCAACACCACTGACAGGGAAGCAGACGTGTATTTGCATGTGTTTGCATAAATTTTCATGTATCTGAGCCCAGGCCAGCGCAAGCCCGTGCTGTCTCACTCGGAAGGATGTTCTAGCAGAGTGATAACTGTATCAGGGAGTTGGTACCGTGTGTCAAGACAAAATGATGGCTAAAACATCAACTTCTGGCACCTGCCAGCAGCAGAACTGTCAAACTGTGAGCAGCACGTGGTGCGGCAGGGAAAATGTAAAAAAGCTTTTTTGCCATCTAGAAATGTCTGTGAGGTGACCGAAGTCCTTTGGCAGCGAGTGAAAAAAAAAATACAGGAGCTTTCTTTCCCAGAGTGGCTTTTCTCTTTCTTAATGTCATCTGTTGGGTGTTTCACACAAAGCAGTGTGACTGGGAGGCTGGAATCATCTCCAGAACAGCGGGGAAAATACCCTCTTGGGAGGGATGTGGCTCCATTAAAGCATCACCCTGGCAGCTGGTGTTGCTGGGAGCTGATGGATGAGGTTTGAGTGGGAAGAATCCACGACAGCTCCAGGATTCCTTCTCTCCGTGCTCAGCTTCCCAAAGCTCAGCCACCGGAGGCCTGCTCTGAAAGCAGCCACAATCCACAAGCTGCTCCTGTTGGCTTTGGACCGGAGCCACCAGATTCTTAGAAGCTGCTGTGTGTAAAACACCTTTCCCTTTCCTAATTCCTGGCCTAGCTGTGAAGAAAATCACTTTAAGTCTCAAACTTATCCCGAGTGTCTTCTCTACTGGGGTGAATTTAAGCAGTTCACCCCTCAATTTTTTCTTGCTGTGCCGGGGGAAATGTAACTTCTCTAAGCTCAGCCTTGCTGGCAGTGTGTGATATCCCTTTATTTGCACAGTTTATCTCTTCCTACCTGTGGCTTTGGATAAGTTGCTAATAACAAAGGCTCCTTATCACCAAACAAACGTTCTGAAGTGGCACCGTAGAAAAGCTGTCAGTCGGTTGGCAAGGGAAACTTTTAGATCAAACTCTCGGCTAGAGGAGCTGCAAATAAGAACCTTTTCATTCCTCTGTAACCGTGGGTAACTTCTGCAGTTATTCGTGGCTTTGTAAGTGTGGGATGATCCTTGGGTTTATGTTTCTAAAGGCTGCCAGGGCTTCACCTGGCAGGGCACTGATGAAATGCCAGCCTTTCAGCAGCGCTGTGCCAGCTCTCTTTTAGGTATTTCCTTCAACTCCTCTTTTCATTTTGGGAGGGGAATAGAGGGAAATAATACATTTCTCACAGCCAGAAAACGCACAACCCACCTTTGAACGGCTCCTCTGTGGTGTTTTTTTTTCCCCTTTCTCATGTCAACAAGGCCTTGTGTCAACAGCCAGCAAGCTTCTACTCGCCCTCAGCGTGTCCCCTGGGGCTGTTGGCAGGGAGGTGGGGACAGCATCTCGAAGGTGTTTTCAGTCTGGCACGGGGGGATTGCAAAACTGCCGGAGAAGGAGCAGCAGGGAAATAGGAAGAGGCTGCAAGGGATGGAGGGCAGCGCTGCTGATGGGATGGGAGCTGGCAGAGCCTGGAGAGCTCGGGGTGTAGGAACATTTTGGTGGAAATATCCTCGTCTCCTCCACCGAGGAGGGGTTTTTTTGGCCTGGATCAGGCATCACCCAAGGATAAGGATGGGACTGAGGGTGGTTTTAGTGCTCACATTGCTAAGGGGCCGTGCCCGAGCAGCAGCCATGGGATCAGGGGTGGGCACAGCCACAGCCCTTGGACAGAGCAGTCCTGGGGAGGATCCACACCACAATCTATTGATAAGTGTTCAATCTGCCAATAACCTATCAGAATTACACATCCACCTCATCTGGAGGTCAGAGATATCTTGTTAGACTCCACTTGCCTTCCTTGCTGTGCACACACAGGCTGCTACTGTAAAATAATACAGTAATTATTAATAAAGGTGTTAATAAAGGTGTTACCCCACCATCACTCACCATTTCACAGTGCCCTTTTGCTCCCTGAGAGCATCTCCTTGGCTCTGCTAAGCTCAGGCCAACCTTGGGGAGGATGTGGGCACCCCATTTCCTCTAGAAGCCTCAAATTTCTTGCCTCAGCCTTATCTTCTGGCTCTTTCATGTTGCTGATAAGGGGCTTGGACGTGTGGCTCGAGGTGTGCCCGCTCCTGAGGCAGCAGGCAGGAGGAGCTGACACCGGGCGAGCTCTGGGGCACAAGTTCAGCCCTCCAGTGCCTCAAAATATCACCCAGGGGCTGAAGCAGCTGCCAGCACTGCTTAAAAATGACACTTGGTGAGGTGTTCCCCGCACAGGGGTGATCACACCTTTAACTGCTGCAAGGTTACAGCTCTCTGTGAGCTGGCTGTGACCTCAGGAATTTATCACTTGGCCCAACGCTGAGCTTAACCAGGGGAGAAGGGGAGATGTCATTTGGAGGTGTCAAACTATTTTTAAAGCATGTTTTATTAAAAAAAAACCAACCAAACCCTGCTAGTTTGGCACTGGATTTTACCTCTGAGGGGCTGTGGGCTAAACCCTGGGCTGGTGTGGCAAACAGCAGCTTTCCTTTTCTGCCAGAACCACTGGAAAACGTCACCGGGGCAGCCTGAGCAACAGCAGTGGGTGAGGAGCTGCAGATCCACCTCAGAGCTGGGAAAAGCTGGATGCTGGATTAAATGTGGACTTTTTAATCTGCTGGAAAGGGTGAGTGAGACCTTTCACGTCGCTGAATAGGCTGCTCAAAATCTCATCCTCACCTCCCTGAGAGAAGGAGCAGCAGCAGAAGAGAAAAGCGCTGACCTTTAGCACGTGAAAAACGACCAGGCTTCAGCATTTGCACCAAATGATTTATTTGTACCAAAAAGAGCTGGTTGCATGACAAGTGTTTGATAAGGCAGCTTCAGATTTATTTAAAAAAACAGCAACAATGAAAAAAAAAGGGGAAAAAAACCCCACCAAACCACCACGACAACGACGACAACAAAACACCCCTGACCGTAGGAGGATTAATGTAGTGACAGCATCAGGTAAAAAAACTGTGTAAGTAGTGAAGAATAAACTGGACTGTGTCAGGCAGCACAGCTTTGCATAGTTCATGGGCATTTTAATCTGATTTAGATGCAGTGGATGTGTGAAACCACAGCCCCCATTAGCTGTAGCAGATGTCACAGCTCCTGTCCCTCCTGAAGAAGTCCTCGGCCACGGCCAGGGGTGGCAGGAACTCCACGCAGTCCGTGCTGGGGCAGGGGAAGCACTGAGGGCCCCTGCTGCCCGTGTTCTGGGAGCCACAGGCTGTGCAGCAGCAGGCAGGGCTGGGGAAGGGGCAGGGGGGGTGGCAGGGCCACTCCTCCATGGGGCAGCTGTAGGGCTTGGTGTCCAGAGCACAGGGTGGGCTGGGGGTCAGCGGGGTGAGGGGAGACAGCTGAGGGGGGGAGCAGCTGTAGTTCCACGGGCTGGGCAGGTCAGCTGAGCTGGGCGAGCTGGCAGCCTGGAGATTGAGAGAGAGAGAGAGAGAGAAAGAAAAAAAAAGGGAGGGAAAAATGAGATTTCAGGGAAATGTGGCCAGCAGCCAGAATTCCCGTGCTGTTGCCTTTCTCAGGGGGGTCTGGCTGCCCTGGGGGACAGTTTGGTCCTTGAAGGTCTAAACCCAAAGGCAATTTCTGTTAGTATGGACAATCCCTAGCAGGAACTGGGCTGCTACTTGAACTTGAGACATTCCCCACCCTGCAGCCTCTCCCAGTTTATTTGGGGCCCCTCCATGGGAAAGCATTCAGAGCCCATGAGCATCCCAGGCTCCTAAAAGCAGCCAGACTCCCACATTGCTGCTGCTCTGCCCCAGGATGTGACTCCCTTTCCCCTTGGGGACACCTGTGGCCGCTCCCCTGGGGCCCAAAGCTCACCAGGCCCTGGTTGAAGCAGAGCTGGACTGGCTGGAAGGCGTCGGGGGCGTAGGGTGAGGGCGGCTGGCAGGCACTGAACGCTGGCTCTGAGAGCGCATCCGACTGGAGGCAGGAATCTATCAGCTGCTCCAGGTATCCGGGGCTTTCCTCACAGGAGAGGCAGCTGGAAAACTGCCAGGATGGGCAGCAGCTGGGCACAGAAGGGATGGGCTCTGCTTCAAAAGGCTCTAACAGAGAAGGGACAGCAGACAGCAGCGGGTTATTCCGGGTCTGTCTTCACAAAGGGCAGCGTTGCCCCAGGGCAGCTTTCAGTGCTCTCCTATGTTCAGTAACCCTGCGAATTCAGACTTTAAAACAGGTCCTTCAAGGGCAAGGTGAATCTCCCAAGAAAGCAGAAACCAGGAGGGAGATGCTCAAAAGCAGGTGAGTAACTCAGGGAATTCAGCCCCCTCAGCTGGAAAGCTGTTTAAATGCTGGAAACTCTTCTGGCCCCAGGCACTTTGGACAGGGATCCAGCTGGAAACTCCCTCAGACTCCCGACCCTCTGGCCTCCCTTCTGTGCACTGTTTGCAGCCCCAGAAGGTGCCAGGCAGTGATTTGTGCTTCCCAGCCTGGCAGATGTGCCTTTGCCTCATCTCCCGACCCGGGGCAGCTACACCTGCAGGAAAAAGGGGATAACAGGAAGATAATTTGCTTTTTTATCCTCCAAACAGCCAGGCAGGAGACAAACTTCTGAGCAGGACAAATGGAGCAATGTGGCACTGTGACCACGGAGGGTGAGTGGCCAAAGTGCCAGTTCCTGGAGAGCTCACAGCAGAGCTGGCTCCTCAGAACCATCGTCCTTTCACACCGAGTCCAAACAGGGTTTAGGGCAAAGCCCTGTCCACGCGAAGGGCACAGGTCTGAAGCGCCCACTGCCCGGTCAAGGTGGCTGTGTTTAGCTGCCTGTGGGGAGTGAGAAACACCCAAAATACATAAACTGATGGAGACTTTCCAGCCTGGAAGGGCTCGGGCACGTCGGCTTTGGCGTGTCTCACGTTTCTGTATTAACATAAGCAAATGGATTCCCGGCTACCGATGGCTGAACGATTTCCTTCTCCATGCAATGGGGGCACTCACACCTGCCCAAGCTTTCCTCTGGGCTTTGGCTGGGGATAATCGAAGGAGCTGTGAGCCCAGAGTGCCACTCCCCTCACCCCTTCCCCCTTTTCCTTGGATATTCAAAGGCAGGAGGAGGAAACTCGTGGTGGTGTTGAAAATCTGGTATTTCTCTCCCTCCTATGGGTGCTGGCAGGAGAGGGAGAGGAGAACAGCACTCAGCCAAGTGCTCCAGGCCAATCCGACCCTCAGTGGCACCCACAGCCTGGGCAAGGCGATGTTATTCCCTAGGGATGAGCATCCCTTCCCGAAGGGGATCCAAATCCTCGCTGTGGGAAGAACAACCTCCGGAGAGGAGAGCACCGTGCGCTCCTGAGCTCCTCATCTGCATTCCACGGGCTCCCTGCAGGTGCTGATTGGCCACACCGCGGGTGGTGCCGGCCTCAAACCAGGGCTGGGAAGGCTCGGGGCTGTGGGAAGATTTGGGAATGGGGCAGAAAGAGCCGTGTGGATGGGCTTTGTACCAACCTGGGTGAGGCGGAGACACAGACTCTGCAAACTGGATGCTGCTGCTGCTGCTGCTGCTGCCGCCGCTGCCCCAAGGAACCTGAGCAAAGAGAAGGGAAGGAGAGGAATTGTGGCACAGAGCGAGGTGAGTCTGCATTTCGGTGCAAACTCTTTATATAAACCTCATTTCCCTCACGGCTGTGGCTTGGAAAACCTCGCTGGCACTGACAGAACGTTCGATTATCGTGCACGAAGGGATTTTTCCCGGTGACGGCGCCGGGATCCGCAGCTCCAACCCCAAAGGGTGGGAAGCCCTTGGCTCGGCACCGTGCTGAGGAGCTCCGTTTGCTGCGCTCCTCATTCTCCAGAGCTGCCTCTGGAACTCGTGCGTGTGGATTTCCAGGAGCGTGAATTCCACGGTGGAGGGAATCCCGAGGAATTCGTAGGGATGGATATTGCTGAGCGTGAGTAATTAACTAAAGACCGCTGCAGGTGTCCCCTCAGAATGGATTGATGGCATTTGAGAAGCAGCTCTGGCACTGCTCCCCACCCCAACACAGTCCTGTGAAAATGGACAACCTCATTTTGTAAGGGATGTTGGAATCTGAAGCAAGACAGACCAACCACTTCTAGGAACCTGACCTGCTGGAAGGGAGAAATCCACCCCAAAAGCAACGGGAGTTTTGCCATTTGGGAGCCAGGATTTTTATTCTGCAAGTACAAATACTGCTGGGGTTTTTTTCCCCTCAGTTTTAATTCATACAGAGCTCCACTTCACTTCCTTTATTCAAGATGCTCTCGAGCGAGCAGCTCATTTCCCTGGCAACAACTTCCCAGCACTTCCCGTGCATTTAATTCCTTCACCGGTGGCTCTGCTGGGCTGAGGGTGCCTTTTCCCCCTGACAAGGCAGACAGAGATGAAGCCCCCAGGTTGAGTTTTTCTCGGTGCTCTCGTCCTGCCAGCCCAGACCTCGGGGGTTTTGGGGCGGGACACACCTCGGGCAGGTCACCGAGGTGACTTCCCTCACCGCCACTTTTCACTTTTTCCTGTGTGGGCACCTCAGGGGTTGTGTGAAGGGGTGGTGGGAAGTGAAAACCGGTTCCACGCAGCCCTGGGACACCTGGCTGTGATGGAGAGGCTGCTGCTGGCGGGGCTGCAGGGGGAGGAGTGACCCAGCATTTCCAAAACCTGACAATTCTCTTCACCCAGACCTCTCTGCCCCTGGCTCTCGGGCTGATTTTTGTGCAATCAGCTGCAACAAAGTGCAGAAGCCGAAATCTGAAAGCCTTCAAGAGCTGTAATGTCACGAACCAGGAAGAAATGACAATTTGCCAAGCTCTTTATGCAAATCCCCGGAGTGGCTGGAGCTGGACGAGGGAATGAGAGGGAATGTGCACACAGAGCTCCATCCCCTCCTCCAGAAGGGATGGGGCTGCCCAGGTGAGCCTTCCAGCCTGGAGGGAGTGACTTTTCTGGGGAAAGCAGCCCGCGTTCCTTAGATTCTCACCCCTCTAGGTCACTGCTACAGCCACTCTGGTTCAATGTTCTTTTCCCCCCATCCTCACCAGCCTGTCACACTCCGATTTTGGCCCAGAGATGACAGATTTTGCCCAGTCTTGGCAAAAAAAAAAACCCCACCCCAACATTAAAAGAGAAGGTACAAAGCAAACACCACAATAATTTTTACTCACTGCTGAGCCGGTGGCTGCTTGCCGTGCTCTCCTCTGCTGCAGTAACTCCTTGACCGTGATCTTTACCCTCACACCTTGGTACACCTTGGGCTTTCCTGGAAGAATTCATGGGGGAAAAAAAAAACCACTTTACGAGGAGGGAGAATCTCAGAGCAAACAGCAAATCCAGCAGGTTTTCAGGCACGCTCTACGTGGAGAACAATTTGACTCAAGGTGGCTAATTGGTGCCTGTTTGCAACCACACTTCCCAGCCCTCTTTAACACCTTGTGACAAGCAGACACTCATGAAAATCGTGCTGTTGATGATATTTAATAACCACACGTGTTTTATTCTTCTCTATCTCCTTCTTCCCCCCTTTCCAGCTTTCCCAGTATCAAGCTCCAGCTGGTGCTGCTGTTGGATTCATTTAAATTCCTAACATATTTGCCTCTCTCAGGACTCGAAAATAAATGTGGGAAGCACTTCATCTGGCAGATGAAGCCCAGGAATAAAACAATGGAAATATGTGGGTGGTTATTCAGAGAGCTAAACAAAACACGAATAAAATGACTGCTTTCTTGCAAAGCCCAGATTATCTCTTTATTCTGCTCGTGTACAACCCCCTATTTATTTCAAACAAGCATTTAGGGTGTGTTTAATCCAGCCAAAACCAACCAGCAATCCCCAGCCCCTGCCTGGTGAGGGATTTTTAGGACAGGAAATGATAAAGAATTTCCTTCTTCTGGAAAAAGCACTTTCACTCGTTGTACTCATGGCGAAGCACTCGGATCCTCTGGCAGCTGTTCCTGCCCTAACTTTCTGCTGGAGTTTTAATCCAAATCGCACAAGGAAAGGAAACCCACCCAGACTGGTTAGAGACTCAAAAAAATGCCAGAGCAGGCAGCAGACAGCCCTGAAGGAGGCACCAAAAATAAACCCACAGCAGGAGAACAGCAGTGCCAGAGCTAAACCCGGCCTTCCAGTGCCACCTTTGGACGTGGAACGGCTTCTCCGAGGCGGCTGCACAGTGCCAGGAGATCCTGGCACAAAACCAGCGCTGGGTTTGCGGCTTCTGCCCACACATCCAGGGAATCCTCCTCTGCTGGAACCCCTGCCAGCCCTCCCGGTGCCCCCGTGGTGCTGTGGGTGAGGACGAGCTGTGACAGGCACCCGGCTCCCTCCAGAGAGGTGCCAGGGCTGCCCTGAGGGCAGTTTGCTGAGCTGGGCTCAGCTGGGGATTATCCATCTCATGTTTTGGTGTTTTGTTTCTGTTCAACCGACTAAAGATGGGGAAAACGAAGGGAGGGAAGGGTGGAATTTAAGGAGAACACCCTGGTTACCAGGCCTCCCTCCAGCCAGGGAGGGCTCTGAGGTAGCAGCCCCTTCTAGCAGGGGCGAGGGTGGGATGGCGAGGGTGGGCAGGGGGTGGGCAGGGAGCAGAGTGGTGGGTCTGGGGGTCAGGGTGGTGGGGCTGGGGGTCAGGAAGAAGGGCATCGAGGGTGGGCTGGGGGGTCAAGGGGCAGCGTGATGGTGCTGGGGATGGC
>VZTA01027126.1:0-10982 GCA_013398855.1 Mohoua ochrocephala
CACCTCTGTTTCAGAGGAGATTGGAGACTGTTTCACTGCAGTGAGTTCCAACTTTAGTTTAATTTTTTAATTAATTTAATTTATATTTTAATTTTTATATTCCTAATTGGTTGACATCCATCTGTATTTCTGTTGACACTATTCTCTGCCTTAGTAATTCTCTCTCTCTCTCTGTTATGTAACTCAGAGTCCCTACCTACCTTTGCATTAACAGATAAATATGCTAAGACTTTCTAGTGTTGTAGACTCAAGCTTTCAATTTCTTTTGATATTTTCCATATCTATGCAGGTTTGCAATCAATCATCTTTGAAAAGTGGTGATCAAAATCACATATCCCTGCTCTACTCCTGAAAAGGTATCAGCCCACCTTACATAACATAAATATCTTCTCTGCTATTCATCACAGGGACATTCGAGCAATGTGTTTGTCTCTTATAGCCACATCACAATTAACCAACCAACACAAAGTTGTTGGAGAAATACACTCATGTTTCTCCCTGTCATTAGAGACTGCACGCCTGCTCCTTACCAAAGATTGTTTTGATACTCCAGAATGAAGTCTTCCACTCCACCAGTCCCTCCCAAGCTGTAATAACAACAACTTTTCTGGTATATCTAATAATTGCCTAATTGCACCGGTATATCGAATAATATTGCACTACAGCAATAGTTTACAGAATTCCAGCTAGATTACCTTTCCTCTACTTTCCTTGTTCAAGAAAAACATGACTTGCCTTTCATTAAAGAAAGAGATATGTGCTATTTTATTCCATGTCATATTTAATCCCCGTTCTGTATTTTTTTCCTCCTTATTAATTCTGTTACCTCACATACTATTAAAGGTCAGACTAATGGCACCATTTTTACCTTTCTTGCGTACAACATGTCCTTGTTACGGTCCAATCACATTGCTCCACCCCTCTTTGCATAGATTCATTAAAAATCCTTAATGTCAATCTTGTGGTTTCACGCCTTGCCATCTCAGGGGGAGAGAAGCAAGCCTGCATCAAATACATTCAGCTCTTCACATTCTGCTTCTGCCTCAGACACTGTCATTTCTAAGTTCATTCAAGAACATAAGCAGGGTTATAGATCAGACCAAGCATGTCTCTGAGTCAGGACTGTGGAATCATAGAGTCATTTGGGTTGAAAAAGACCTTTAAGATCATTGAGCATCCTCCCTGTAATCAGAGCCATAAACAGATGGTACATGAACAGAAAGAGCAGGACAGGCAGATACAACACTTCTGCCTAGTTCTCTCTGCTTCCAGATATTTTCAGCTCAGAAAATATCATATCATTCCACTTTGGTGTTCTGTGTTATGCATGGTCTGTGTACTGCCTTGACTAAAAACTGAGGAAAAGTTCCAAATATCGTATCACTGCTATTGGATGTAGCACACCCTTTCCTCTCTAGATCCATTTGCGTGAGAAGCACATGGAGAGATTTCTAGGAGTCCCTCATCACAGTATGCAGTCAAATATTTTCTAGTATTCCAACTTTTATTCGCTCATACATCTTCCTTATAAAATTCTCACCCTTCCTTCTGTTGAAATCCTTGGTTATCTCCCTTCCTTTCCTGTTGACTGCCTCTATCTTCTGTTTTGCTAAACCACGTCTTCCTTGCTTCACCAAATTCTTCAGTGCAATGCATAGCTTCATTTTACTTCTTTTCCCCTAGTGAGACGCTTCTGCTGAGCTGTCAAGGCTCCCCTCCCCTCCCCTCCTCTCTTTTCTTCTCTGCTTTTGACCACATTCTTTCATGTATCACGTCCCTTGTCTCCCAGTTATGTGTTCTTTTATCCTCTTATTCAGTAGTAGCACTGTTTTCTCTCTCTTTTCATTCATTACATTTTCAAATCCTCATCTAACTCCTACCATCATCTTCAGCTGTGGCTCTAGTTCTTTGATCTTCTCTTTCATGGCCTCCTACCATAGCAACAGATTCCATCAGAGACCCACCTGTGGTAATAGCTACTCATTTTCTCTTCTTCTTTCCTTTGGGCTGAATCTGGTGCTAGCTCAGTAGCTATCACAGTTTTTCTCGCTAATACTTAGCCTGACCAAAATAATGGTGGAAATTAATAGTGGTTTCTAGACATTGCACCTTGATCCAGATCAGCCATGTCTCCTGCTCGACGTTCCACAGCTCTCTCCCAATGACCAAGCACAGTCTGTCCTTAAAAAGTGTTTGGCTGGAAAAGCTCTGTTTCAATTAGCACGATGTAACATATGTAACCTGGGAGTTAAAAGCTCCACAAAATGCACTTCTCCGTTTGCTGACTTGAGGCCAGAAATAGAGATTCTCATGCCATCAACCTTTAATTTCCACAGAGCTACATCTGAACAGACGTGATGACTGTTGTAAGTCTGATTTGGGCCTTGGAGTACTTCAGGTTGCTGGTACTTTCCAGTTAATGAGTGAAGAATTCATCAGGTTTTTCATACACTTCAGGTTGGTTGACCAGCCTCACAGAGCACCTCGATTTGGGACACTGGCTCTGCATAAAGAAGCTTTTCCTTCCACTTATTCACTGCATCGACTTTTTGGCTTCCCTTCAAGCCCCCTGGAAAGTGTTAAGTGTGAAAAACAAAACACCAAAGGGACCGATATCATGAGTGACTGGATTTCAATTTCCCACTGTTGTCAGTGGAGTGGGCAGCAGGTGTTTTACAACATGGTTTCATTGGTAGAATATTTACTTTGTTTTCATTATCAGTTTTTAGCAGTCCACCCTTTAAGCCTGTAATTGCAATGTTGACTTCAGGCTTAATTCTCCGAAACATACTCAGGTGAAAGGTTTATTGGTTTTCAAAAGGGCTGTGAATTTCCATGGCACAATTCACAGGAAGAAGCCTGTCAGAACATGCTCCTGGTCTGTTTATACTGTAAGGTTTATGCTGGCACAGTGCTGCTTCGTGGTTAAACCAGCCAAATCCTCTGCAGTTGTATTTGCCATATGGTATAAAAGAGCTAAAGCCAGTTTCAGGAGTCAAGTCTTATTACACATACAGATATATATACATACCTATCAATCTGTCTATATATATATATATATATCTATCTTACTTATGTTGATAAGTCTACACCTATTCTAGGAGCAAATTATGAACTGATTTCAATGATTCTGTATTATAGTTCTCAGTGAATTATCTTGCTCCAGTCATTATAGACATTATTTCAGTTTGCCTTCTAAATGGTTTACTTTAGACTGGAGAAGAAAGAACCAGCCATTTAAACCATAATAGAAATTTCCTGAACCCCCTCAAAACATTTTGGAACATGAAGAAAATCTTTCAGGGTTGCCATATCATTCTATATATCGTACACTCTGTGCTTGAAGTGGGATAATATTTTTGAGATCCCGGGGATACTGTCCCTTTGGTGGAATGAACCATGTCATTCCCACAAGGCACTCCTAAGCTCCTCCTGACAGAGGAGTCTGGATTAGGAGTCAGCATCACCCTCACAGCAAAGTCATAGCATCAGCTCCAGGCGTGGCAGGTGTTAGGACACTTGATACTCTGAGAAGCATGCCACTTACATATCTTTAATTAGAAAATGTATAAATTGTAATTCCATAAAATCATTAAAAATTAAAATCAAAAAATAGTGAAAAGTGTTTTACTACAGTGCTATATTTTGAAATAATCCTAAATTTCATTGCCTTTCAGATTGAAACATTGTATGCAAAACCATCATCACTTACAATTCCTTGAAAAATCACAGGGTGTTTCTACTTATTTAGTTCTTTTATCCCTCACATAATAATCAAAAATGCGACACAAACACAACGCACAAAAACCGAAAGCTATATATCTCACTTGGAAATCAGGTTTGAAAATAACATTACGCAAAATCAAAATCCTGTTTTATACAGCACAACAGAAATCCTGTTTCGGAAACACAATTTCTAGAAAAAACTAATTTTTGCATTTGCTAAAGTTGTTATTTGCCCACTAAGACAACAAGCTACACAGCCAGCATGACTTGCTTTCACCTGACTTTCTCTACAGATGCACCCACCACCACTTTGAACAGCCTTTTCCCCACATTATGAAACATACCTGTGGCTCCACATAGGACAACTTTCTTCCAGTTTTCTTATCTTCTTTCTTTACTGCCTGAGGTTTTGCTTTTTCTTTCTCTTTTGCCTTTTCCATTCTCTCAAGTTCCTCCATATAGGCATCATAGATATACCACTGAGAGATAGATAGAGCCAGGATTTATCAGGATCTGATCATGTTCCTGAGAACAGTCATCTACACCATCACAAACATATGACAGTCATCACAACAGTACCAGTGCTGCTGGAATTAGCTGAACTTCTCTCTTCTTGCACAAAAAGTGAAGAGTTGAGGTCCAGGATTTTTAAAGCATGATGGGGCACGTCTTATTTTCCGAACGAATTACTGCATTATTAACAATTTCTTTCCTCCAACACTATACTTGCTGCTTTGACTCCGTACCTTTATTTTTGCAGGACTTTGTGTTTGGCTAATTTACCAGTGTTTAACAGGAAACATGCATTACACATTTGCTTTATGACATTTCTCATGTGGTGTTGGAAAATTAAATTGTAGTTGCTTAACACAATTTAAATTTGGACTCCAACTCTGCAGCATATGATCAAATGGAAACTGAGAGCAGTTTTACATCTTCTGCTATGCCACATGCCACACATGTCTTACTTGAGTAGACCCAAAAGTAATTTCTCTTAAGAATTACTCATTAGTATTGAAATCCTAGTATTGTATCTGAAGCAGGTATATTACTTTCAGGACAAAACAAAAGGCAGTCTGACACATCAGCTTAGGATAATGAGTATGATTCAAACACAGACTATAGACTAGAACAATGGAATAAAGGTAAGCAGTACTCTTTAGAAAAAAAAACTGCATTGTATTGTAAATTTGCAAGCAGCATTGAGATGGAAAGGTGTTCCAAACATCAGGGAAAGGACAAAGAAGATGAGACAAGTATGAGAAGGAGTAGAACAGAAAAGTTCAGAATAGGAAATTGCGACCATAAGAAAGAACATGAAGGAAAAAAGCTGAGGAAAAAAGTTTATATAAAAACACTATTTTAGACCCACTGAAAATTTCAACAATATAAAAAGAAATCAATGGAAAACTTTTCCTCTTAGCTTTCAAACATTTAATGCAAATTCTTAGTCACAGCCTAATTATCTGAAAGACCTCTGCTCTAAGTCTCAGGACACCAGACTGTCAGAAAAAAAAGGGAAGAAAACTCCAGCTGGAGAGAGGGAAGATCTCAGGCCAATTACTCTGTAATTTCAGGTTCAGGAATAGAATGGATTACAGTTTTTAACCTGACAGAGATACCTTCACTCCCTTTCCTATCACTTTCCTACAGCAGCACTTTTTAAGCTGCTGCCATTACCTTACAGCGTCTCCTGGGTGTTCCTCTGCTCACTGGTAACAAAAAAATGTTTTCAATACCAGTTTGATACACCAGTTTCAAACAATGTTTTTATCTGTGACAAACACAATTACATTTTTACAAATATCTGAGAATTAATCAGCAGAACTGGCTGAGTTCCCTTTCCACGGAAAACCGCAACATATTTCATGTGTGGAATTTCATCCAAAATAATTTTTTTTACATTTTTAAGGGATGCAGAAAATGCTATACAGTCTTTCATCATGAAGAGATAGGCACATTACTGCTACATAAAACAGAGTTAAGTCTCTTGCAACAGGTCTTCCATGTTCCTTATGCTGTAGTTCTGATTTGGTTCAGCTTCGGGCTTTAGAAACCTGCTTTTGCATACAGCTAAACTTAGACAAAGTAAAATCCCAAGTGCTCCACATGCCAAATTCTTAACAATACTCCAAAAGAGAGCTATGTCCCTAGAGGAATCAGTACCTGCAAGCTGCAGCTCACCTCTTGCTGAATCCAGAACTATTCTCACCCTGTGGTTCCCCCATTTCCACTCATTTAAGACTCTCTAAAGCAGACAAGTCAGGGTGGCTGGCAAAAAATAAACCAGTGAAAAGAATCTAAACTGAGACACTTAACCTTCGAAACATAAACTATGAGCAAGTTCACCCATTTAGGCAGGAGAGAGGGCCATACTAGTTTGTTGCCAGATTCAAAACAGAGATCAAAGCCACAGTAAAGGAATTCATTCCACTGCAAGGAATGCAAACACAATAATTTGGTTTTAACTTTCTCACACCCTAATTTCCAAAATATATTCTAAAACAACTTTAAAGATAAAAAGGAGATAGATATATATATACCTGGTTAACATTGGCTGAGAAAGTTTCATAAGGTGCAGGATCAGTCTGATTTCCTTTTTCCTGAAAAAAGAAAAAGCATGAAGAAGCATAATCTCAGCATTGAAGCCCTCTGCAGTGACATAGTCCAGTTGTGGAAACAGTCTGCATGAATAAATTCATATCCAAAAGACCCCTAGAGCACTGCACAACACCACTGATGATCATGCCACTACAGAAAGATTTTGTTGTGGACCAAAAGAATGTTCACGAGACCTTCTGATGTTTTTCCCACATATTTTAAATATTTCAGTAGTTAATTTTGAAGGAGTTCAAATGGTTTTTTTCACCTCTACCATTTGAAATGTTCTGGTACCAATTAAGGTATCAGTTATGACATCCTACCAAATTTGAAAAGTTCTGTCCTATATATTAAAAAGCCAGTTGGATACAACAGTCAGAACAAAAGAGTCGAACAGAATGAAACTTATAAACAATTCATCTGAAATAATATTTTTACCATCCTTACATCAACATTCTGAAATAAATTAATATATCTATGTGAAACGTTCCTTTAAAAGAACGGCATGTTTTTTCAAAAAACTGTTGTGTCAGAACATTCTTAAGAAGCTGCCTGTAGCATTTCACTGACCTCTGATATGAAGACATCTCAGAGGTGGAAACTGCACATCCTGTACAGCACATAGCAGTGCTATACAGCTATTTAAGGTCTATATTCTGCTTTCAAAGGCAGAACGATACAGAGACACAAGCTTCTCCCAATAAAATCACTGGGAAGAAGAGAATATGCAGATCTGGGAACAAAGAAATATGAAATTCCATGGCCTCCACTGGGATTTTTGAATGATATAGAATCTTAGCTCAAACTTCATAGCAAGCACCCCACTGCTGGACCAACTCTCCTGAGATCTTCTGTCTCCAGCAGCACAGTAATTCATATATCTCTCCAAGTCCATGATATGTAAAGGCATCTAATTTTAGGTGTAATGGCTGTAAGAAAACAGACAGGCACTTTGGGGAAGATATATATCCTCCGATTGCAGCAAGGAGAACAAGAGAATTTTCTCTCTGAAACTTGTATCCCTGATGTAGAAAACTACTTTTTGAGCACTCAGTCAGGAGCCAACATCACCAGGATTGCTCAGTCAGAAGGCGCCATGAAAACACGCTCACAGGGAATGGCTGTAGGCTCAGCAAAAAGCTCAGGGAAGGAACACAAGGTTTTGGGTCTGTACTGCTTGGAAAGTGCATGCAGAGTGAGAGGGAGATGTACCATGTACAAGAAGTACAGATTTGTCACACTTACATAAGTTTGTCACTCTAGTACCCACGCTTAATACAAGCCCAAACACATTTGTCCTTTTAATATATGGGCACTTATATCCCTGCTCCATTAATAAGAATTGAAGTACAAGACCATGAGAGTACCCAGTGACAAACAGAAATTGCTTTCACACATTCCAAGTCCTCAGCTACTACCCTAACCATTGCTCCGTACTTTTTCAGATGACCGACACGAAAAATGTTCTATCCAAGTAGAGGCTTAAGGATTTACAGAAGCATCAAAACTTTTTGCAGGCTGTCCAAGAATTCATGAGACAAGAAATTTTCTGTCTCCACTTTCATCACACCAAATGTTTTACAATAGTACAATGACTATACTTTTTTTCCTAATAGTATGGACAGACCACAGGATGTGACACAAACACAGATGATCTGCATGCCCACCCAAAGGAAAGATCCTCCAAGTCACTGAAGGAAACAGCAACATACCCGCAGAGGATTGTGGTATGTAGCTGTACCTCTCTCAATGAAGTTGAACTGGTTTGCAAGCTTCTTCTCCGGCACTTTTGGGGGAGGAGGCTCTTCTGCCTCTGCTGCCTCAGCTTCTTCAGCTGTTTCTGCTCCCTCTGCCTTTACCTCTCCTTCTCCCTCTTCTGCAGCCTGCAAGAAAATACAGAAGTGACTCCACCCTGAGAGAACCGGTGGTCTCTTTCCTTCTTCTCAGACTGCTGGACTTCTGCTGCCTAGTGAAGGAGACTGTAATTGAAGATTCAATATTTAAGATGCAAATTAGGAGACTTCCAGCACTCAGATCAAGGAGATTCTGAAATGATATCTAAATGGGAATATAGAAACTCAAGAACTGAAATTGCTTTAAAACAAAACTTACCATGAGAGAGAAAATATAGCACAACTGCCTTTGTTAAAATGGACTCAGGGACCAGAAGATTCTGTTAGAGTCCCACGACTCTGTGTTTTCATTTCCTTGCCAGACAACAAGTTTCACCTGAAACTCTGACACCGTGTGGGTTCTGACACTGTGTGGATAAGAACAAACTTCTCACAGGCTACTCCTTTCAGCCACCAGCCTTTAAATTGGGCCACTACTTCTTTCATTCAGTTATGCCTGCTGCTTTCACCCCTCCATATTTTTTTTTCACCAATGGACATACTGCCCAGGAAGATTCCAGATCTCAGCAAATTACACTCTATTTTGATATAATATCTGGATAAAGATAGACCTGGTATGATCCCCCTACACAACTTCTGCATCTGAAAAATGGCAGCAGGACCTCAGCTGTCCAGCAGCACCTGCAGGTTCTCACCTACAGCACTGAAATCTCACATACAAAAGAACCAATCACAGAAGCAAACCCATTTTACAGTAATGCAATTTAAAAGCTAATACTAAAAATAAAATGGACAGCTCTTAGCTGACTATAGAGAATTACCTCAGCATCTCCTGTGGGTTCCTCATCTTTAACCCCTGCCTCTTCAGTTGTCTCAGCAGAAGCCTCCACAGGAGCATCTTCCTCCTCAACAGAAGCCTTTTCTGATGACAGAAAAGATAAAGTAATGAGCCTGGAATAATAGGACATCTTATCCAATATTCTGCAGATCCTCTGTCTTCTGGAGCATCGATATACATATGTATCCTTTCCTAATGCTGTCTCATTAGACAACACAGCAACAAATCCCCACTTCGGAGAACAATTGTTTGCTCAAAGCCACAAAAGGTGATAGTGTTAGTTCTAGAATGCACCTGTAGTACTTCTGGATGAACTGAAATAAAAAGTAAATATTTTGACTCAGAGCAAACTTCTGTAACCCATTTCTGATCTGAGTGACTTTGTTTCTGGGTATCCCTTCAGCTCTAGACCTTTCTATCCTCCAAAATTGTCTGCAGTTTTGTACAACTACTGAGAATGTTTTCAAGGCACACAGAAGTTATAACATGGTTGTTCTTGTTTATATGGATAAAAATTAATATACTAGTCTTGTTAGAGAATGATGGATGTCTACATTCCAATCACGGCCTTCACTGTGTAGCCATGATAGCCCTAGATTCCAAAAATTTCTGATTTAATCCTTTAAGCCATGTCTGAAACTTTCAAAGTAGGCTAAGTAGTTCAGACATGTATGCCCAACTAATGGTAGTGAAAGATGTTTAAAAGACACTAAATAGCTTTGAAAATTTCAGCGTTAGCGTTCAAATGACGCAAAAAACACACACCATTTTCTAGACTGCAGCAAACATCTGGCTGATCATTTTTTCTAATTTTGATTGCCAGCAAGGATGTAAGCCAAAGTAGGAGCTGTATAATTCTATGGTAATGCAGCATGATCATTCCATCATGTTGAATAAGCAGAACCAGCGCCTATCTGAAAATTATTGTGATTTCAGACAATAAACCTACCTGCTTCAGAGCTTGATTTGATACTCTGGCGTCTGCCTTCGTCTGAGTCTTTGGGTACCAAGTTTCCATTCAAAGTGAAGTGAATGGCCGTGTGATCCATATCGTCCACTATCTTGTATGCTCGTTCCTACAACAAGGGAAAACCCATCAAAATCATAGAATCATAGAATCATGGAATGGTTTAGGCTGGAAGGGATCTTAAAGAACATCTTGTTTCAACCTCCCTGCCCTGGGCAGGGACATCTTCCCCTAGACCAGGTTGCTCAAAGCCCCATCCAGCTTGGCTTTGAACACTTCCAGGGTTGGGGGATCCATAATTTTCTGAGCAACTCGTACCAGTGCCTCACCAACTTCACAGTAAAGAACAGCTCAATCTGTATAATATAGTTTTGAGCTGCACCTAAAATCAATCAGAAGCCACTACAGAATACAGATGCTTCAGTAGTTTCTTCTTAAATATATGATTGCTTACTATATCAATCACCGCATAGCACTGAGCCCACTTCAGTCATTGTGGAGAATTTGAAGATATGGATTACTGATCACCTGTCTATATACCACAAATACGGAAAACCTCAGCTCCAAATAGAAGAGAAGGACCTTAATTGATTCCACAAAACTGATTTCCTTTCTCTGGAATCATGTTATGTTTGGTCAAACAAGTACAGCAACATAGAGGTGAGACAGACTTGGGAATATCTTGCCTGGTTTTCTCTTCCCTTAGGTGTTGATCATTTTCTTCACAGTAGCTACTATGGGGCTGTGTTTTGGATTTGTGCTGAAAACAGTGCTGATAACACAGGGATGTTTTGGTTATTTCTGAGCAGCGCTTGCACAGAGTTATGCTCCCCATCCCACCTCACCACTATCTCACCCATCTGACCACAAGGATATTCCATACCATATGGTGCCATGCTTAGCATATAAAGCTGGGGGAAGAAGAATGTTGGGGAGAAGAACAGTGCAGGGGATGTTTGGAATGATGGGGTGTCCCTTACCAAGTAACCATTAAGTG
>VZTA01027127.1:267-17467 GCA_013398855.1 Mohoua ochrocephala
ATTTTTCTGCAGGGCTCTAAAGTCTTATTAGTCATTTTGGGCTCTTACCTTGCAATGTGAAAAAGCTTGTGTCTGGGAGCTGCTAAAAACTCCTTTCTAAAGGAGTTTTGACTGTACTAACAATTTGGTTACTCCATCTTTCTTTGTGTTTATTTAATCACAAAATTATTTAATTTGTGTGCTTTGCAAATGCCATATTCAAAAACTAGTGGTTAGTGAAGTATTTTGAGAAAGGTTTCCATAAAAGTTTTTAGTAAAAATTTGAGAGTCAGCTCCTTGAAGTTTCAAAACCAGAAAAATTATGTCTGAGGTATCTCTAAATATAACCTAGGAAAAGGATGAGCCATTTAACAGGCTTCTCTATTAAGGGTTCCACAATGAACAGTTCGGTTATTTTTAAACTCTTTTTCAACACAAAGTGCATTTTTAAAGTATTGCCGGTTGAAATTGCTAAATACTGCTGCATGTGTAGAAGAGCCATTTGACAGGTCTGGCAGAAGATAAGATAAAGACTTATTGCTAAATAAAATTATTTTCACTTTCTCCTCCCAACAGGCAGACTCCAAAGGGTCGTTTACTGTCTCTAACACTCAGAAGCAGAATAAGCCTCATATCACCATCGCTATCATGTTTCTCACAAACCCCAATGTGTGGCTGCGTAGGTATCTCTGTCTCTGAAGGCCCTTTAACCTCTTTGCCACACGGTTGTTGCTCTTCTTTCTGAAAAATATCTCAGGCTTCAAGGCAAACTATAAAATTATTAGGGTTTTTTTTTTAATGGAAGTGGTACTTGTGTTAAGATTATCTCACTCTGTTCATTTTTACTGTGTCCTTGTCAATACTATATATTTAAAATTTTTGGCTCAATGTGGTGAGACTCCTAATTCATTGATATTGATATTAGTGTTTTTTCTCATCATTATTTTCTTGTTTTCCTGATCTTCTGATTGAGGTAAGCAGATCCATGCTATGGTTTTGGCTTTCTTTTTCTTTATGTCCAGACGTAAAAGCACTGAGATTTTTTGATAAAGATTCCCTTTATTGCAATCGGCATAAAATGTATTGTATTGTTCCTACTTATGTGGCAGTGCAGCTGTCCAACTAACAGGAAGTAAAAAGTATGTAGAAAACAAGCTTCTATGCAGAGCAAGAATTGTATATAATCTGTTTTTTACAAGTAAATAACAGAAGTTTTTGTCAATGTAGGAAGTTTTGTTCTGCTAATCCTTGCAATTCTGCTTATAATTTAAGGACTGTAGGATATTATGAGTCTTAAAGTAAGAAGCAGCCTATGCTGGAGATTGTTTTAGAACATAATCTACATTTCTTCAGCACTTTTATTTCAAGTGCTACAACTGTCACCATATGCAGAAATGTGTGAGGTCTAAGATGCAGACAATACCAAAGACAAAATCAGTATCTATTGGTAAATGGGCCCAAAACTTCATATGGCAATTGTTATTTTTATAAAGAACAAGAAAAAAAATGAAATAAATTAGTTATTTTGGAAGAACTTCTAAACTTGATAACAGTGTTGCTTTCAGAAAATGTTTTGGGGAAATTTTTTAATTCCTATGTGCAGGATAAATGAGTATGACAATAGACCTGTGTAGTAAAAAAGTAACAGCAGCCATGTCGCTATCAGATTTCTGGTATTTAAAAGGCTATGAATCACTTTATAAACACTTTGCTTTACTCATTATTCCACATTCCAGGGTGATCTAGTTTAAAAATAACTGTGTATGTAGTTATTTACAATACAGAATGCCAACATGGTTTAACTTAAATATATCCCTCCAAGGCTCTTGAAAGAAATCTTTGGTGAGTTACATTGAATTTGATAAAATTCAAGTAAATACTCCAAGCAAAAACAAAACTCAAGGAAAAACAACAACAAAAGTTGTTAAAACAAACACTAAAGGAAGCATTATCCAACATTAAACACACTCTAATATTTAAAATATCCCCATGTTTTTTAATTTTGGAAGCGTTAAGTCCACATACCAGGAAACATGGATCAGTTTAAAACTCACATTCACCTTTCTCTTTGACTTGAGGAGTTCCAGAATTTTGATATATCTGTAGGACCTCTAAAGATAGTATAAATATGATTCTTGAACAGAGGCTTTAGTAAACTAAAGAAATATCCAACACTTCACTTTGAAAAATCTTTATGTCTGTTTGGGATTAGCCAATCTGCAATAAAGGAAAGACAATCCCGCATCTTAAAACTTTTAAATCTTTGATTTGTACTATTTCAGTATATTTAGGTACTAAAACGTCAGAACACTTGGGCTGAAATTTGCTCATCCCTATTCCTCTCTGCTGTGTGTGAAGAACATTAATATATTCCCAGCAGCTTCCTTCAGTGTTGACTGTCCAAGTTTAATCGTGGTGCATATGGTAAAATGTGCCTTATTGCTACTCTTCAAAACAGCACAGAATTTTTTCTGAACAAGATGCAAAGGAACCTTTTAGGTTTTTTCTTCTCAATACAAATATATTCTTTCTGCTTCTAAGATACAATTTTTCTTTAAAGCTTTTGAAACCACATGTATTTGTGTTGCTTCTGACTTAAAATAGCACATTCTGTATAATATGCCAACAGTAACAGAATTCTCTTGTTTGATTCCTGTAACTGTTCTTTTAATTAAAACCCTATTTGTAGAAAGCTTTAGAAGAAGTCAAACTTTTTTGACATATGTAACAATTTTTAAGTTAATCTAGTCCAAGCAAAGAAAGCAGAATAACAATTGTTTTTAGGCCTGAGGGAACACTGGCAATGCCAGATAAAATTAGCAGTGCCACATAAAACCATTAGAATGTTTTGAAACCAGCGTGTAGAATGGGGATTAGAATGCCATGCAACCCTCCAGTTCTCCCTGAACTTTTTTAACATTAGCTTGTTTTCTGGCAGTTTGTTTACCTGCTTGAGGCTTGGAGCTCCTGCACCGCCTAATACCTCCACAGGTTAAAAACTTCTCAGGTTTCAGGGTGTGCAAGGTTTTCAGGTGCCTGTGCTGCTTAACTCTCAAGACTCCAGATATTTGTGGCTGTGTGTTAAGAAACTTCTACTTCAGTGTCGTCTAGAGGAGTGAGTGGGAGGGCTGGTTTCCCTTTTAACGCCTTCCCTACCTTATGTAATATTCTCTCTTTGAGTTGATCTCCCAGAGAACACTTTGAATATTTAACTTGCTTTTCAACTCAAAAAAGAACAGATTTATTCATAGGCAGTGATGGTTCCTGTGAAAGTTAAATCATGTACAGGGAAAAGTAGAATAATGAATTTATGGTGCTGCACATCAGCCCAACTATGAGGATTCTCTGGAGGCTGCAGGACTGTTCCGTGCATGACACCAACCTGGGCAGGAGCACTGAAGGTAGGAAATGTATTCAGCTGCTGAGCAGGACAGACTGCAGAACCTGATCAGCACTGAGGTGCTATATTGGAAAAAGTGACCACTGGCAAGAACAAGCTCTAAATCTTAAAAGTATACATTTTAAAAGTTTCTTGAGAACAGATGGCAAGGCATGTCTTTGCCAAATAGTTTGCTTACATTCAAATCACGTCTACCTCTTTCTGTCCTTGTGATGCATAAGCTTAACACAAGGCAGCATTAAGGTGACAGACTGAATCACTTGTGGTATGTACAGACACTTACATAAATACTGCTGTGGTTCATATATTCAGATATTACCAAACTTACTTCTGAACTTCTTACCAGAGGTGATTTTTTGTGCTCCTGGCATGGTGAAAGCAGGTAAGTATCGTCCTCCCTCTTCAGATCTCAAAAAAGAGTCAGCATTACTAGCAAATAAAAGTCTTGGTATCCTTGCACTTCCAGGCTTTGATTAGAGAAATAAGTGCCCTTCCTATTTACTGTTGAAATTGTAAGTATTTTTTTGTTTTTTATAGGACTTTTTTCCTATTGCTAGAAATATTGTAGTCTGCGTATGAAATATTAAGTCCCTCAATTTCTTTAAGGGAAGGGTCCTATTTGATAGGGCACTGTTGTTTCACATCCATCTGTGACATGGGCTACTAAACTACATATTTAAAAGCTTTTCAGCACTAAAAGTTCTTATTATAATACTTGGCATTAATTTCTGTAATGGTGATTTGACCCTGGTTTAAATACTAAGTTTCAACTATTGTAATTTGTTTAAGGCCTTTTTCCAGTCCATGACAGAATCCCTTTATGAAAATAAGTTTCTTAAGTAGTATCACTTTCAAAATTGAATGCATGTCTTCCTCCAAAACCAAAGCAAAGTCATCTATACAGGAATTTGAAACAACAAATGAGGATATGTTACTGATACTGTTTGAACTGGGTGTTTGCTGAAACGAGAAAGAAACAATGCAAAAAAACCAGACAAGATGCCAAAGTCTGATACCATTACGGAAAGGACCGAAGGAGAAAGAGAAAACATGAGAGAAAGATTAACACTGGGAGGTGACTGAAGGCTTTGAACTGTGAAGCAGATGAAAGTGTATGGAAAAATACCCAACTCTGCCATCTGTTTCTATTCTTACCACAATAACCTTACATATCTTGCGTTTTGGCAGGTCACCTCGACCTTATTGATGCATATAGAGGAGATTACTCTTAGTCCTGAGATAAAATTCCTCCTGTTTTTGAACAAAAATACAAAGTATAGGGTGGGGAGAGGCCAAAAGAAGTCATCGAATATGTCTTCACTTCAAAAGAAATTCAACAGTAAATAAATTATACCTGATATTTATTTCACCAACACATACAGCCTGTGAGAACAACACACGCAACCAATCCCTGTGCCCTGGGTGAAGACACGTGGTTTCCTGTGAACGCTGATCATGGCTGGATGAGCTCTTTTTTTGAAGTACAGTAAAATGTTCTCAAGTAACTCCTTAACAAGCTATACAGTGGCTAGAAGCTTAGGGCACATTTGAGATCAATTTTTTCAGACAACTTCCAACAACACTTATTTCCCAACCTCCTCAGCAGTCTAAGAGTTCTTATTCAAAGTGTTTCACAATGCCCAGCCCTCTTTACCTTCAAAGTATTGTTTGGTCCACTGTTCAGGCATTGAGAACTCTTCACCCAGAGAGACTTCTATGCTGAAGCAGGCTCTGCTGCTCACAAAAGTGTGTGCTCATTCTCTGCCTTTGCAGGACCAAGGGAGAGTGAAGGGAGACCCATGTGCAAATGAAGTCCTTTTTGAGGACTTTTAAATCACTGTTGTCTGTGTATTTGATTTAGGTGCAACTCAAAGCACTCAGGTTTGAAAACTTTATCATTAGTAGGAAGAGACTGGCACTTCCAGAGGCAGCTGCCAAGCTTAATTAGGTGGGTGGTATGTACTGTTGCTGCTAGAGGTAATTAAAATTACCTGTTAGCATTTTTGGTTGTATCTTCATGAAGGAATGCAAACAAAGCTGAATTCCTCTCTGCGCTCTACACTATTCTGGAAGCTCTTAGACTTGCAGAAAGAACTAGGTTTTGTGCAGGTCAAATCATCTTGGCCACTGTGCTTCATACTCAGGGTAACCTCAGTGGGAGCTTGCTTTATGCAGCCTGCTGAAGAATACACAGCCTTGGTTTGCATGTGCTGACTTTGTAAGCCACGTCCTTTGATTTGATCACTCTAGCCAAGGCAGCCTTCTCTTTACAAAGTTGCTGATTAGGTATTTTCCTCTTGTGTGGGTACAATTTCTTCCTTATTGCATTTAGGTCCTTACATGTTTTGTATCTTACTGCTCCCCTAGTTTATCAAGACATTTGTACTGAGCGCGAAAAAAAGTACTGGTGCCTTCAAAAACAGACTGGGTAGCTCCACCACCGATGGAGAGGAATTTATTAGCATAAGTTTTGTTCCTTAAACCAGAAATTAAATTACAATTTTGAACTGAACTGTAAACAAAAGAGATGTAATTTCTTTTCTAAGGCATTTTGAAAACATTAACTTTTAGGTGGAGTGAGGTGGGACATAATTTGCTCTTCACATGTGCAAATGAATAAGCTACTGGCTTTTAATTGTGAAACTGGGAGCAGAATTGTTGTCTTGTGCTCTTCTTTATTTTAACTTTTTCTGAAGACTGAATGTTGGAAAAGAATTGACTATAGAGAGGAAGAGGGCGAGGAAGAATGGAGACAGTAACGGGCAGACAGTGTACTGTAACACATCTTCATAGTGAAAATAAAGCCAGATCAGTGACCAGACTTTCCTCTGAGTTTCCTGGAGCTCCTTAATATTATTCTTATTATTAGAAAATAATTATATCCTGAGCTGCATTAGGAGGGCTGCAGGCGAAGGGAGGTTCTTCTTCCCCTTTCCTCAGCACTGCTGATGTCCCACCTGTAATGCTGCGTCTAGCTGTGAGCACATAGAAAGTGTTTTGGGCACTGAGGAGAGTTCAGGCCAACATGAGGATCTTTATGGATGTTTATTTCCTATGAGGAAAAGCTGAACGATCTGGGACTGTTTAGTCTGGAGAAGAAAAAGCTCAAGGGGAATCACCTCACTGTGCACAAATACCTGAAGGCAGCGTGTACAGAAGGTGGAGCTATGATATTATCAGTAGTGCCCAGTAACAAGAGGCAATGGGCACATACTGAAGCACAGGAGGTTCCTCCTGAACCTTAACATGTAAATATTAACAACAACAACATCAGGAAAGTGTTGGGGTTTTTTTATCTGAGGGTGACCAAACACTGGTGCAGGTTGCTCAGAGTGGTGTGGAGTCTCCTGCTCTGGAGATGACCAAAAGCCATCTGGGTAGCTGGCTCTAAGTGTTTCTGCTGGAGTTGAGGGGTCAGACCAGAAGACATCCAGAGCCCTCCAACCTCAACCACTCTGCGATTAAAAGTCAGGCTGCTGCTGTTTTACAGAATTCTGTGTATGGCACAGAGAGAAGGCAGGCAGTACGAGCAATGCTCACAAATGCTACCACCTCGTGGTGGCCGAAATGACTGAAGGTACTGACAGTGCTCTGAGACTCAGCTCCTCACCCACACGGTCTGTAACTACATGCAGTGTCCACTCGCCTTCTGAAACAAGCTTTCAAAGTGCTTTTGAGGTTCCTTAGTACTATTGAAGTAACTTCTTGCAGTAGATTAGTTTGGTTTCGTTTAATTAATTTGCAACAAGTAATTAGAAAAGCATCTGCATTACGCTCTTATTCATATGGTTTAGATAGTCCTGCAGGGAACAGGGAGCTGGACTCAATGATCCCTATGGGTCCCTTCCAACTTAAAATATTCTATTCTGTGGCTCTATTCTATCATTCTATTCTATACAAAAATGAACTATGGCTTAGTGGCATATGAACGATGTTTTAAAATAAAAATAAAGGATCTTTTGAATGGCTCTATGACTCTCAGAAAGACCCTCAAAGCAGAGTTAAAAGATTCTTTGCTATGAAGACCTTACAACTGCTGTGCACGTTTTAAGGTTACGTGATAACCTGAATGTAACGACTTGATTGCAGTCCATGTCTTTCATAATGCTTGGTAAGGAATGACTGTCACTCCCCTGGCACTAACTCTTATGGCTTTATCTGTTCATAAAATCCCTCTCTGTAACTGGGGAGACTTTATTTCATTAGAAAAGTTACATGAAAATTATATATTACAGAAAATTTATCTAGTTTGGGGTTCTTGATTACAAAGTATAGAAAACTAAGCCAAAATCTCCTAATACTACAGCTAAATGTGACCTATAGTTAATATACAATTATTTTGTGGGCAGTTCATTTCATTTGACTTAATGTGCAGCGTAGTTTATTGAAAGCAGTCTGGTATATTTAGGTGCAATATTTATTATTTAAGTGCATTACTATAGCTACAAATGTTTGCTATATTAGAAGCTTTTTCTATAGCTTTATAAACAAAAAATTATGCCTCTTTTTTTTTTTTTTTTTTTTTTTTTTTTTTTTTTTGACCACGACTGTCACCAATGGACTTTGGAGTATTTTTCTGGAGATTAGCAAATTTGTATGGATTATGTAACAAATATCATTACTCTTTTAAAATCTCAGTCCAAGTTCAGAAGCCTTGTATCCCACGGGAGATGTCACTGTGCCCTAGGTGAAGGCAGTATTAGCTATTATTATTGTTATTGTTGTTATGATTATTACCAGTTACTGTGTTTCAATGCATTATGGCAGTAGGGAGGGCAGTATTAGCCCTGGTAGTGACAGCACAGACTGAAAAACCAAGAGAAAGTAAGTCCCATGCTTGGGAAATATCTGACCACACACCTCTGCAAAATGGGCTCCAAAGAGGGCAAGAACTAGCTTAATACAATGCCTATTTTATCCATATCCAGACAAAAGATCACGTCAGTTCCAGGAAATACACAGTGGAATATACAGCAGACAGGTTTCCCCTCACCTAAGTGTGGAGTTGTTTAATTTTTAAATGTAATCAGATACGTGCAGTGAAGGAAAGTACATCCAGCAGGTGTGCTAATGTTATATTCTCTGATCTGCTCCTTCCTGCAGAACTTTACAGCAACTTTTAACAGGGCCTAGGCGTTCACTTCCAGAAAAAGCTGGAACTTACACTCATTTCGGCCCAGTTTTCGTGAGAATTCTATTTCAGCAACACAGAAATTGGTAAGTAAAGGAAGAAATTATGTGCCAGAAGTGATGAATTCTTGCAAACAGTTTATCTGTGTTAATTCTGGTGTAAGTTGTGGAAAATAATGACCACTAAATGCTACAACTGTATTTTGACATTGAATGTTTATCTTCCACAAAAAACCTGATAACCGAGCATCACATAAAATATTGTAATTAAATAGTACATCATACAATTAACAAACATTGAACTGTAGTCTATATGCAGCGCTTGTGCAGTATTTTGGTTATGTTTCTGACTGACTTTATGGTATTTTATTAATGCCTAGGACATTATTAATCTAACAATTTATGCCGTTTAAAAGCAGAATCAGTATTATGATCTAAAGGAGTAAAATATTCCGCTAACTTAAGACACTGGTGGCCTAGACAAAAATAATTAGTATCAGTGAGAAATGCAAAATAATGCTGTGTAAGCAATTGCTGTACAGCAGTTTTTCAAGTGCCAATTCATGAGCAAGTTGGTCTGCACACAATAGTCAGTGTCTGACAGCAGAAGTGGATATAAAACAATCTCATTTAAAACGTGGCTTACCTTAAGGGAAAAGTTCAAAACAGAACATTCTCGGGCATTGTTACCACTTTTACAACGTTTTCAACGTAGCAAAACACTTTATTTTGTTCTCATGCTGAAACAGGCCACGGTTTAGCTCTTTTTTGTTTTTCTCTCTTGATCTGTAACATGCCTGATTTCCTCTTCGCACTGCTTCTCCCATCTCCACAATTCCCAGATCATTTAAGTTTTGGCTCCTGAGCTCAGTCTGCTATTAAGTTTGCCAGTTCATTCTCTCATTTGGCAACACTTGTGATACAAAGCGCAGTTAGACGACTCAGCCATCTCACACAGACGCTGAGTAGCTGCCAGATGGTAACAGCATTCCATCATCACCCAGCAAGACTGTTTCAAATGGAATAGCTAGGCAGGAGTATTTCTTGGTAACTACCTAAAAACTTGCAATAAGAAGATTAAAAGTTTAGTAAACAGCTATTAATTATTTAAAATGTATTAGGAATACAGGTTCCTGAGATTTTCCATTTAAATGATTCCTTGATGTTACATTAATAAAGTCAGGCTTTTCTACACGGAAATACAAGTTTGGGGGGAAAAAACAACCAAAAGGCCCAAAACAAATACAAGAACTCCTCAACATAACAGGGCAGAAGTAATGCAAAAATTAAACAGCTCCCTGCATACTCTTAGAAACCTCTTCCTAATGTCTTTCTACAAACAAGAAATTAAGTCAGCCAACATTAAGTAAAAAATGCTGTCTTGGAGCCCCAGGAAATGCGAGTTCTTTGCATCATCGTCGCTGGGCCTCTGCATTTCTTCCAGAGTCAAGTCAGAGGTTAAGAATAATGACTTTCAGTGTGTCTGTTTTTCACAAACCCAATTAACCACAGTTGCAAGTCATATTAGAAAGAGCCTACATCTGGACTGCTGGAAACCTTTCAAAACCTATTTTATCTTATATCCACTTTTGCATGAGAATTTCTTTTTTTTTGTTTGTCTCTTTTGATTAGGATGAATATTCTCCCAAGACATCTTTCCACCAACCACTCCCCCCAACCCGAGGAGGGACTTCATTTTTTGTCCACTCAAAAAGATTTATTTTGATTTTTTTAAAACTGATTTTACCTCCTTTAAAAGGAATTTATGCATGTGTAAATATTTATTAATTAGTACTGATAGAATGCATGGTAGTAAGCTTCCTCCAATTGGCCCCCGGCGCCGTCTTTCGGACACAGCAATAAGCCCTGGGACACGGGAATCGCCCGGCGATCATTGCCGCAGGAAAGGGAATCGGTGTGATCGGCGGTCCCCGTGACGGCATCGCTCCGCCGAGCTCCAGGTGAGAGCGGCCGGTCCTCCCGCACCGCGGGACTGCGGCTCCTGGGATAACGCTGCGGCACCGGACAAAAACCACTTCCCCGCTCTCTACGTGCGCCTTGCGAGGGACTGCAACCACACACACCCCCTCCCCCGCAGGAATGTCACCAAATCTGAACAAAATGCTGCCCCAGCGGAGGGGCTCGAGCCCACCCTTAGGACTGATACCGGATCTACTCAGGGAATTTCAACACGCACCCTTTCGCAGCGAGCGGCTCCGGTGACCCGACGGGTACCCCGCTCGGCTCCCTGCACACCCCACACTCCCCCAGTCTGACCAGCTCCTCTCACCGGCTCGGCCGCAGGCTTTCCATAGCGCATTCCCAGACCTCTCGCCTCTTGGAGCATTTTTAATCGTGGTGCAGCGACACGAGGACGGCTCGAGCTGTTGGGCGCATTCCAATGCTGGTGTTTAGTCTGGGGTCTCTCCGTGTCCACTGGCTCCTGCAGAGTCTCGGGATGATCTCCCCCTCATCCCCACCCCGCAGGGCCCGTGCCCTTCGTTAGACGCAGAGTCCTCCCCCATTCCCGGCTGGCTTCCTGCCTTCCAGGGCACAACCTGCGGCTGGCAGTGGCAGCCTGCACACCGAGCTGCCTGCACTGGGGGTGTTTGTCTCAACCTCCAGCGGGCAGGCTCGGCTTGCACACCGACACACACCGCAAAAAGGGCATTAATATCAAGCATCACAATGTAACCAGCTGCTTGCTACAATAATAGTAAACAAACACTTGTAACCAAACCACGGCCTGTGCAATTCCTGTCCGTGTTGGCAGGCCAGGGCTACATTCCCGAAAATATATTAGAAATAAATCACAACAAGCTCCATTCAAACGAAGCAAAGCAGTGTAAATATGAATTAATCAGTATGAAGGGCCAACAAAGGCTGCCCTGAAGTCTCCACTTGTCTTCATGCGAAGAAATATGCTGATAGAACTACCTTCTTCCACCATTCCTCTTAAAACTACATTAATTGCTTTTGCTTGGAGATATAGGAGGGATTTTTTACTGAAAGCAGCTGAAAAGAGTCAGGAGAAGGGGAAGAAAACAGCCCTGTGGTCTGCACAGACAAACGTGGGCACAGGCGCCCTCGGCTTGCTGCGTGTCTTTAAAGGATTTCGATGGCAAGGGTGGTCTGTGTGACCCGGGCGCGGGGGTGGGTCAGTCAGCACGGCTGGTCGCCGCTTCCTCGTGTCCTATTTTAGGGAGCCTGGGGTGCTCCCCAGTGCTGGAGCCGTGTGATGCTGGTCAGCTGGCCTGAGGAGGGAGGGCTGTGAGGGAAGCGCTCTGATGGTGGCACCCGCTGCTCGCAGCTCCCGTGGCAGGCTGGCTATCCTGCTGCGGAGCACCAGAGGGCAGGCTGGCTATCCGGCTGCGGAGCACCAGAGGAGGGCAGCCTGGCTATCCGGCTGCGGAGCACCAGAGGGCAGCCTGGATATCCGGCTGCGGAGCACCAGAGGGCAGGCTGGATATCCTGCTGCGGGGCACCAGAGGGCAGCCTGGATACCCTGCTGCGGAGCACCAGAGGGCAGGCTGGATATCCTGCTGCGGGGCACCAGAGGGCAGCCTTGCCCGTGCCGGAGCGCGCCTCAGGGGACAGCGCGCTGGGGTCCCCATGGCCAGCCTGGTGCGGGGCCCCAGCGCCCTGCACCGCGATCTGTTCTCATGGGGCGCGGGAAAAGAAAGGCAGTGTAGAATTCAGCAGTCCTGTTTTGTTTAGGGACTGCAGTCCGTTGGTAGGGGGGGAGGTTATTTTTATTTGTTTTAATTGATCCTTGTGTTTTCGAGGTTTAGCCTTGTCTGCCCTGGCAGGGTATGCAGGACAGATGACGGGGAGTTTACGGATTCACGTTCTTGAGAGTTGTACAGCCCCATTGTGTGCGTACGAGTGTGTTTCTCGGGTTTTTATTGCAAGGATTGACGTTGCTTGCTATGTCTGCTTACACACTTTATTTGTTATATGTATTTATATATAAACATAAACTACACTTATTAATGTAGTTCTTTACTATGTGAGCAGTGGAGGGGGGCGTTTGTGATGAGCCAGTCATAAGATGACAGGTCATTTTACTCCTTCCACAGGACAGATTTTTTTTTTTAATGTTGTGATTTTTTTTTTAATGTCTTGAAGAGATTCGGATTTCAGTCAAAAAGTGAGTTGGGCGAGATACTCCCAAAAGAAAGGTTTAGGATCATGACCACAGTCAAGGCTAAGGCTAAGAAATAACCACGTGAGGCTGCAGGACCAGACTGTGTGTTAACTAGAACCTACACTTAGAGATCCACTGCAACAGTCCTTGTGCCATCACTGCATGTCTTACTTGCCTGCACAATGCAACGGGAAATTGGATGTAAAACTCTAAAACCAAAAATAACAAAAATTTTAAAAGGAACAAATCTTGCTGAATCTCTTTGTATGAAAAAGGTATGCATATATTTATACACATCCATTAAAATATACTTAACCTACAGAAGTCTTTGATTTTTCTTTTGCATTAATTGAACGTGCAGAGCTGTCGATTGACACCATTGAGTTCTCCATCTCCAAAATACACAGTTACACCCTGATGGAGGCTTTTGTTATGTTACTCCATTAGGAGGGATGTCTGGCCAGCTGCACTGCTCAGGAGAGATGCCGCTGGACTGCTGGGAAATAAGGAATTGGAAGTGAGACAGGAATAAAGAGCGGCGATGCCATCAACTCTTGGAACATGTGCTGCCCTTGGGGTTTTGGAAGGAAATAGGCTTGTTCAGACTTTTTAAAGGCCGTGAAAAGTCTTGTCACTGATGACTTCCATTGCCAAGTACATCGCCTCTGAAGATGCACTCTAAGAGGAAGCACTACTTTGCAACTACTTAGAATGAGACACATTTCTGGTTTTGAAAACTTCTTTCCCAACTAAAGTCAGAATTACATATTGTAGAGCAGTGGTCCCTGGTCCCTCAATTGACCTCTCAGACAACCGGGGTCTGAATCCATCCTCAACAGAAGCCACATTGGCTAACCAGGCTATTCCTGCAGTTATCAGCCACCTGTCCACCATCTGAACAAAAACACCCAACAAAGTGCCAGCAGCAGGCATCACACTCATTGGCACAGACTTCTTCCGCAACAAGTCCAGAGGAGTGCCACAAAAACGATGAGGGGGGTGAAATATCTCTCCTATGAAGAAAGAATGAGAGCACTGAGGTTCTTCAGCATGGAGAAGAGAAGGCTCCAGGGAGACTTGAAAGCAGTTTTCCAGTACCTAAACGGTACCTACAAGAAAGGTGGACAGGGAATTTTTACGTGGGCATGTAGGGACAGAACACAAGGGAATGGCTTCACGCTGACAAAAGGCAAGGTTAGGTTAGATATATGGGACTCTTAAAGTTCTAAAAGGATCCTAGGATATCCTGAGTTGGAAGGGGACCACAATGATCGAGTCCAACTCCTGGCCCTGCACAAGACACCCCGAGAGTCACACCATGTGCCTGAGAGCATTGTCCAAACACTTTTTGAGCTCTGTCAGGCTGGTGCTGTGACCACTTCCCTGGGGAGCCTGTTCTAGTGCCCAACCACCCTCTGGGGGAAGAACATTTTCCTGGTATCCAACCTAAACATCTCCTGACACAACTTCAGGCCATTCCCTTGGGTCCTGTCACTGGTCACCACAGAGATCAGATCAGTGTCTGCTCCTCCTTCTCCTCATGAAGAAGTTGCATTCTGCTATGCATCCTCTTCTCTCAGCTGATATAAGCAAGTGACCTCAGCTGCTCTTGTATGGCTTCCCCTCTTGACCCTTCATCATCTTCATAGCTCTTCTTTGGACACTCTTCAACAGCTTTATATCTTTTTTATATTGTGGCACCCAAAACTGCCCCCAGCACTGGAGGTGAGGCCGCCCTAGTGCAGAGCAGAGCGGGACAATCCCCTCCCTTGCCCGGCTGGCGATGCTGTGCCTGATGCCCCCCAGGACAGGGTTGGCCCTCCTGGCTGCCAGGGCACTGCTCACTCATGGTCAACTTGCCCTCAACAGGTCTCTTGGTCCCTTTCCACAGTGCTGCTCTACAGCAGCTCATTTCCCAGTCTATAAACACATCCAGGGCTGCCCCATCCCAGGTGACAAATCCAGCTCTTGCCCTTGTTGAACTTCACACAGTTGGTAGTTGCCCAGACCTCTGATTTGTCAAGGTCTCCCTGCAGGACCTCTCTGCCTTTGAGGGAGTGAATGGCTCCTCCCATTTTAGCATCACTAACAAACAAACTTACTCAGTATCCCTTCCAGTCCTGTGTCCAGGTCATTAATGAAGATGTTGAGGAGCACAGGGCTGTGGATATGGTCCTCTGGAACCCCACTAGTGACAGGTCCCCAGTCTGATGTTACCCCCTTCACTGTGGCCCTTTGTTCACGTGAGCCAGCTGCTCCCCCATCACATGATGTGTTTGTCCAGCTGTGAGCTGGATGTTTTCTCCAGAAGGGTCCTGTGAGAGACAGCATTGAAATCCAAAAAGATCACATCAACTGGCTTCCCTTGATCAGCTAGGTGCGTTAATTACTACCTCTTCATTACCCTGGAAAGCCCAGGATCCACCTCAGTGTAGGATGGGCTGTCCCATCACTTGTTCTTGCCTCTGGATTTTATAAAAATTTAGTGCCATTATTTCAAATATTTTTATTTTAGAACTGCATTATTTGTTACTTTAAAGTCTGACTGCATGAATGTGACAGGTGCCATGTAAGTCAGCCACAACGGTCTACCCTTTAAAATTTTGTGAGGTGACAGCCCATATTTGCCATTCACAATGCTTCTTGTCTACATCCCTGGGATAGCCAAATGCATCCAGACATTTCAGGGCAGTCTCTGCACCAGCTTTTTGCCTGTTTGGTTTTAAAGCCAGAGTTTTTCCTCTCTACAGCCCCACTGGATTGGGGAGATGGGCACAAGGACAATTTGCATTTGCAGGGCCCAGTAAAGTGTCCCCTTGGTCCTGTTTAGCAGTAGGGGAAAATTAAACCCAGAGAGAGTTCTCTTTGCAATTCTGCTTTGCCAACAGTGGTTTCACCTGCATATTTACAAGGACGGGCCTCCATCCTGAGAACACAAAATAACAAGGCATCATGGTTTAACCACAGCCAGTAACTAAGCACCACACAGCTGCTCACTCACTCCACCCTCCCACCACCCTGGCGGGAGGGCAAGGAGAATCAGGGGAAAAAAAACCCCAGTAAAACTCATGGGTTAGAAAAAAGATATTGATCATGTCTCTGGGATCCCCAGCACAACGTACCCAGTGGAGACATTGACAGGGCCAGCAGAACATCTCCTTTCTAAGCAAAAGGCTAGGGTGTGCCATTGGGAACAGGGGCCTTGTGGAGGAGATGATTACAAGTACCACAGATTTTTGCTTTGGGGGGAAATTTTCAACAGTAAATTTGGGGAAAAATATCTTGCATTTAGGTAAGAGCTTGTTCCACTGGTTAGGACATCCAGCATGGGCTGTCCTCTCACTGGTTGTCTCCTATGGGTGGGTTTTCCATGACTTGCCTATAAAGCCAAGAACCAGACTAATCTTGTGACTGGCATTAACAAATTCCTGGATTAAGTAATGGTGCCAGGAGAGTGGAATCCACCAATCTGAATCGAGCCCTTGAAAAACATCCTTCTTAGACGGGTGCTGTGCGGGAGGGAGGGAGGCGGGAGGGAGACAGGCAGCATGGCAGCTGAAATTCACAAGGTCCCAGTTTAACACAGTCATCCACTCAGAGCAGAAGCAAAACAAGCCAGTTGTTATGAACACATATCTATCTATCTATCTTCCTGCCATTTTGACAGGAAAAAAAGAAGATGCCAGGAGCTTTCGATAACCGTGCTTTTCATGGCAAGCTGGAGAAACACAGAAACACAGCAACACTGATCTGGAGCAGAGGGGAAGGTGTGAACTTCAACAGTTGTTTGTGGGTTTTCCTATGCTTGCTTCTAACATCTGAGAATGCACTTTCCCTTCTCACAGGTTTTTGGGGTTAGGTGGTTCAGTAAAGGGGCTCCCTATTACCAGCTTGGTATCCGGGGCTGAGCAGGTGGGAGATTTGGGCAGCTGGGCTCAGCCACAGCATCACTGCAATCAGGTTTCCTTGACTTGAGGTGGAAGTAGATGTGTAAATACCTCCAAGCAGAGCTCTGCTGCTTCTTAAAGGAATTAATTGTTGCAATAAGAAGGGATGATGTGCTCTCAGATTAGGTCCTTTTTCTTTTGCTTTGAAAGAGAAAACTAATGAGAAAAAAATTACAGCACCAGGCAGAGAATGTCTCAAAACTGCATTGCTTTTTATTGCCCATTTTCCAACCCTGCTCTGGACTGGGAAGCCCAGCCCCTGGCCAGGCATATCTCTGCTCCTCAGTGATTTCCCCGAGGGGGTGGATAGCAAGGAAAGAGGAAATTATAGGGCAGCAGACACAGGAAAAACAAACATACAAAACGTTGTTATGAATTAGATCCCTTCAACGCCGAACTACACGAGTGAGACAACAGAAGGGCCGATGCATGGACCATAGTTACCGCCGACAGAGACGCAGAACGGGAAGCACGCTCCCCCAGAGCCGCGCTACTTTGCGGCGCGGCGGCAGCGGCAGCAGCGACGGCGCCCGGGGCACGGAGCACGGGGCACAGGCTGCGGCCGGGCACTGCCCCGGGACCCCGCTGCCACCCAGG
>VZTA01027127.1:25416-36972 GCA_013398855.1 Mohoua ochrocephala
CAGAACAGGCAGCAAGGACAGCTTTTCCCCCTTGCAAAAGTAAGACACTCAAGAGAGGGTCTCTCCAAAAGGTCCTTCTGCTGCAAATCCAATGATGCTCAGACAGCAAGGGCTCATTTGTCTTCATATGACTTTTCCAAACACTTCCATGCAAATGCTTAATTCTAGCCAAAGCAACTTAGTTTTGGTGGGTTTTTTTGTTTGTTTGTTTGTTTTTTTGTTTGTTTGTTTGTTTTTTTATTATTATTATTATTTTTATTTTTATTTTTTTTTATTTCCAGCAACAGTTGTGTTCATTATAGCAGTTGTAACTGGTAAAGGCGAGCACAAATACTCACTCTGCAAAGAAACTCTCCACTGCCATCCCTGCAGTAGGCATGGCACAGATAATGCTCTTGGATCCCCTCCAAGTTTTCCAGCTTTCCACTTCTGAGGAGGGGCTCTGAGTTCTGGCACCTCATTTACTACTTACTGCCCTTTCCAGATTAGGTTTTCCATTGCCTTTTCCCTAGTTACTGCTTTTCTACCCTGATGCCTCCAGAAAGGTTAGCTGGAAAACATCTGCAGGACCTTAGGGGTGAGCAGAGCTACAAGGTGCCTGCAAATAGAAGGCTGCTCCACAGCAGCCTGGACACCAAACAAGGTTCTGCCATTGCTGGGATTTACCCCAACTGATGTCCTGCCTCTGGCTTGGCAGGTCATCAGTCCATTCCCTCCTTCCCCCCAGCTTCCTTCACTGTGTCATGACTGGAGCCCTTCTGGAGCCCAACCACGGTGTGTGGCCACATACCACATGTTTAGCCTATTTCAAACAGGAGTTCATTTGCCTCTGTGGCTCAAAACCTCATTGTGTGCTTTTTACTTGCCTTGTTATGTGCTGTTCTTAAAGAAAGTTCAGATGGTGATTATGGAAAGGTGGGGGGCCCTGGCCCATGAACACAATGAAGTGAACAGAAATTCAGGCTTGTGTATAGTTCTCCTACACTCTTCATTCAAGCTTTGATTCCTTATTATTTCTTTAAGAATCTTAATAGCTTTTCAAGCTGTTAATCTTCTGGGAAATTCAGACCTGCAAGCGCCTACACTGGTTTTTTTTTGGGGAGCAAGTTATATTTTTATAAAGCTGTCGAGCTTCATCCTCGTCATAAACAGCATGAACCTCACATGCTCTTCTGGCAGGCTGGTCTCCTGCTGCAGTGCAATACAGACCCTTCTGAGGTTTTCTTGTCCTTGTGTTGTCCCAAAATGCACAGATCCAACACCACAGCTTTGAAAAGCAAGCTGTGATACTCCTCGCCTGGAGGCAGTAGAGCTTCTGTGCCCATAAGAAGGAAGAACTCCTCTGCAGTCCTCCTACCCAACCTTTCAGAACAGGCAGCAAACTTGTGCTTTGAAATCCCTTTCCTTCATTCAGCAATGTTCAACATTAGGTACTAAAGTTAGATTTGTTGCTGTCACTACTAGGGATAGTGCAATTTTGAGAGATTTGAAAGAGACCCAGCACGCCTTCCAACAAGTGGATTTTTCTTCTTGCAGAAAGCAGGCACGGTGAACTACCCACTAAAGGACTGGAGGTGATTTCCTAGTGGAGGATTGAGTTTTCAGATATTTTAACTATCAGAAGAGGAGTGAGTCTGAGGTATTCGTGTCTGTATCATAATTTCCCTTGCACAGGGTGCAACTTCCACTCAATTCATTGCCTCTTGCAGCTGCAGAGAGGCATTTTTAGATCCCAGTTTCACACATAGCCTTACCTGCACCTATTTCATTCATCCATCCTCCTGCACTATCTGAGTGCCGACTGATCTTTAATGTGTTCGGCCTTCATGGCATCCCCATCCTTGAAGAAAGGGAGGCACAGAGACAGCAAGTGATAAGTCCCAGGCTAGAGAGGAGGTTTGTGGTGGAGCAGCAGTGTGTTGGCCCCAGGCAGGTGTCCAGATCCTTGAGCCATCCCTCTCTTACCTGGAAGCAAAGATGGGGGGGACATGCCAGGCCCTTGCAATCAGGAGAAGTGGCCAGACCACCCTGCTCCATCTGGCATTGCCAGTGCCCAGCAAATGTTTCTCGTCTAAGGTTTGTGTTCAGGACTTAATATTTAAAACTGGAATACAAGTAAGAGCTATCAGAAAGGTAATTAAAAACAGAGGACATCTTATCACTATTTCTGGGAGTCTGTGGCAGGCTTTTTTTTTCCTAGGGCACAGGGCTCAGGTCTGTGATTTCTTCTTCAGGGGACTGCAGTGTGAAATACCTGCTCACTCGTTTATTTGTCTCCCACTTGATTACTGTCAGCTGAGGTAGTGAGATACAACAATTCAGTAGTTTCTGTCACAGGCTTTATTTCTAGCTTTGACTGCTCTGGCAAGGGTCTCAGAAAATATGCTCTGGTGCTGGATTTTCTTCCACTTTATTTTTAGTCTATCTAAGATAAACAAGAATAAGCACTAGATGAAGATTATGGCAGTAGGTGTCAGAAAAACAGCCTTTTTAGGTTTTCTGTGTGCGGGAGTGCAAGCTCCATCCATTTCACACATTCATAATTTAAATAGTAATTAGAAATTCTAAATAATCTCTCCCTAGGCACTAGCTAATCTTCATTAAACATCTAAATACCAGTGACTAAAACTGGGTCAGCTCCTCAGTGGCCTGCGGTAGAGGGAGGGAGCCATGCCAGACTCCAGCAGCACAGGATCTGGGCTCCCTGGCTTGGAGAAGGATCCCTTTGCTGCACACTAAATGCTGCAAACAGAGGACCCCATCCTCTACACACGGCAGAAGAGCTCCTTCAGTGGCCAAGGGCCTGTGCTGTGTTGCTAGCAAGCAGACTGGTCCTTCATCTCCAGTGGGACAGCAGGGCTTTTCAGGGAGCAGGGATCTGAGGCAGCATCTGCCTGTGCTGTTCTGCAATTGCCAATGCCAGGAACTGAGTCCCAAGGCTAAGTGATCGGAGGTGCATGCCCACTGCATGCAGAATGTCTTGGGAGTGGGAACTGCTGTGTGGTTGAAGGAAAAATCCTGCTTCTGCAGCTCCAGTCCTCTGTCTCCAGGTCCCTGCTCACAGCAGGAGAGCAGGGTTTTCTTCCACACTCCACCACATTAACCTGAAGTTTTCCTTCCAAGTCCCATGTCCCATTCTGTTCTCTCTGCATATGCTTCTCTCACTAGCCTTCTGCAGCCCACCTTTAGGTGCTTGCTTTTTTTTTTCTCCTGGAAGTCACGAAACTCTTGTTTCAGAGCATTGATCTCTGCAGACAATGCTTCACTCCTTCACTGCTAGAGAGGGTGAAGAAAGCTAAACAGCTCCTGTTCTGCAGTTCTGACACAGGCAAAATACAGTGGAAACCAAACAGGGTTTTTACAACATGTGTGTTTCGTGCCTCCTGCCCCTAACACCTCTACTGATGAAGGATATCTCCGGAGCCTCTTTTGCTCCAGGCAGATAAACCCATCTAGCCAAGCAGCTTCACTGTTAATAAACCATGAAATAGACACTCTGAGCCAAGGGGACGTACCTTCAGAGGAACTGCAGAACACTGACCTGCAGCAGAACACTTTGGGTTCACAGCATGGGACCCTGCCTGTGTGCAGAGGTCCTGCCCGATGGGCTGTCCGGTCCTTTTCCTCCTGATGGTATCAACTGTTTGGCCACAACAGCATCAGTCTAGTAGCAGTAGTTTCCAGATAAAGTAAACCATCTGCTGCAAAGGCAGTGCTGAGGTGGTTTGTAGTAAAGAGTAATAGAAGCAGAAAACATGGTTCAGGTTGGCTTATTAGTGCATTAGTGTATTAGTGTAAAAAAAGAAAATGGCAGCAAAAAGCAGAAATTTGCTGTGCCTGTGGGATAGAGAGGGGAAGGAATTTTTGTGACTGCATGTGCTTCTGTTATTGCTTCTACTCACCGTCCATCTTTAGACATCCAAGCTCGTTAGAACAGCTGTGCAGAGTAGGGAGTGTGTACAGGACCTTGAAGAACAAGGAAGTGGTGCCACAAGAGGTGCTGTGCTGGGATATGCAGCTTGCATGGCCGATAATGCATAACAAGATTTCCTTCATGCCTCCCTACTGTGCACTGCCCCATAGCTGTCCTGGTAAGGCAAAGCACAGATGATGAGCCAGTATGCTCCAGAGAGCTTTATGAGCCCTGAGAGTCCTGCTTCCTGGGTATGAGCAAGGACTCATTGGCACGTGTGACCTCCCCTTCCACAGTGAAAAACTTTCCAATGGCTTCTGTATGTGACTGACCTTCAGTACCCCCTGTAGCCTATCAGAGAGGCTAAGGAACAGGGTGATGGGTCGCACTGTTGGCCTAAAGGGGCAGTTTCCAACATGATGGAGAGAAGGGGAGGAGCAGATGTGAGAGGATCGCTGAGGATCAGTGAGAAGAAAGGCAGCAAAAATATCCCAGCTTTGGTCTACCAAACCCCATTCACACGCTCATCTCAGAAAACATTAGCGTGAGAATGCTTTTCTTGGCACCAGGACAGTACGTCCGGTGTTACTGCAGCTACTCAGCTAAAGGGCAGGCACAGAGCAAAGTAAAACTTCAGCAAAAATTTGGCTTGCTCCTCAGGAACATGAGATTGTACTGCTAAGAAGAGCAGGGCTTATGCACACCGCATGGAAGATACAGAAATTTCTTTCTTACTTAAAAGGAAAACTTTATTTTGATACATTAAAAAATCTATACATTTCTTAGACTAAAATACAGTTTTGCATCAGTATCCTGGCACAATGTCAGTTTACACAGAAAATCTAAGATTAGATCAGCACTGTTAATTTCTTTTATCTTCCTGCATTCACAGCTTGCAGTATAAAATATTTTAAGTTCTCAAGACAACAATAAACAGTGTCACATTTACTTTTCCCATTCTCAAAGGAGGTGGCATTCCACTGGAAAAAGGAGCACTTGTTAGTTGATCTTGATTCAATGTAAATCATTAAGCCAGTCCAGGGGTTTGATTGCCCTGTTAGAAGTATGAGTGAAGGAGGATGAAAAATTTGTTTCCAGATGAAGCTTTGATGGACTATGACAATGCAAGTACTGTCAAGCCTTTAAAATCTGTTCAGAAGATTTTCCTTTTTCCTTAGGGTAGTTTCTGTAATCAGCAACACAATCCATTATCTAGAAATAATTCTTTTCTGTAGGTATAGGATTCCACCTTCATTTTGCTCTGAAGAGCTCCAGAGTAAAATAAAAGCGGGACACAGGAGATGTTGCTGTGAGATATCGCAATTGGAATGTGAATTTTCTTAACTACTGCCAAGGTCCTGTGGAATATTTTCTAACTGCTCTCCATGGCTCCACCTAACTTTTGGCAGCTGCTTTCTGGCCTACATTAGAAACAAATCCACCTTTCTGTCTTCTCTTCCCTCACTCCCCTAGGAGACACTATGAAATTGTCTGTGGCGCTGTTTTTCAAGTGAGATACTCTCCTGTTTCAGTCTGAGCAGCAGGGAGGGACCCAACTAATACTGACATGGAGCACACGTGGTATTTGAGAGTTAAAAAACATGATTATAGTGGGAACTCCAATCAGTGCACAACTTCTGCTGGGTTTCATAAGTAGTCAGCTTCCTAATTTCACCAAACGTTCCTGAAATAAGCTGTCCCTATTCCCACTCAAGCCGGAGAGGAGAGGTGGTACCCTTGAGGAATGGTAGCCACCTATGCTGCCAGCATAAAACAGGAATGCTGTTAGGTATCTACTTATAAATCACATACTTAGAGAGGCCATTACCGAAATTAAGCTAGTTCTGTTAAAGTCAGCTGGTACTTTTACTCTGAATTCTTACAACTTTGGTTCTAAGGCGAGTCTCATGTTTCTATAGAAAAGTACCAAATGCTTCTAACACCAAATTCTGCTCATCACACTCAAATATGATGACTTGACCTCAGTGAGAACGGGGAGTAGAATCTGATGGGTGTTTGCTAGTTTTCTGCTAGTTCCATTTTAGCAGATGTCTGTCAAATGAATGCCAGATAGTTTTGCCTCCAAAAATGTATTTTCAGATCAATTCATGCTACCAATTGTCCCTAGAAATATTTTCGTAATCCTAGTCTCTGAGGAGCTTTGGCTTGATTGTATCAGATTGCAAGACTCATCACAGCTCCATCCCAGACCAGAAATTTTGCCTTTTATACATGACTCACATCACAAGAGACAAGTTTCATCTCTTCTCTCATCTCTTTAAATATAAAAGAAAAAAGTACCTCAAGAACAGTATTTGCTACGGAACACAAGAAATATAGATTTACTAGTCTCCATAATCTTGTTATGTGATGGAAATAACGGCAGAGATGAAATAGTTGGAAGAGCATTTGAAAATGAAATATTTAGAGTAAACTTTCATCATCCCAACAAAGAAGCTGAGCACAAGAAATCCTTCAAATAAGCCTCTTGGGTTTTGTGTTGAAAAACACGAGGGTCATTTTGTTGGTTTTTTTGTTTTTTTCACAAAGATGAAGCAGGATTTCTGTGTTGATAATGTGACACAAGCTGTTCAAGGAACAATGGGCTAGTGATATTTAGATTTAGTAAACAGTATCTGCACAGGCCAAGCCATGATTTAAAAAACAGGAATGCTGTTAGGTATCTAGTTATAAATCTTAAGACTGTATCTTAAAATGACTGTGCCATATTCAATACAGCATGTAATATGCACTCTGAACTAAATGCTCACTAGATGGTGATGAGTATATGTCTGCTACATGCATTTTATTCTGACTGTATAACATACATTCATAGAATACATCATAACCACTCAGAGCAAACCACTAAAGTGCATGCCCTGAGGGCACATTAAGTATGTTGTCTCCAACACTGGCTGCTCAATTGCCAGAACACTGATACAGAAAGGGCTCATTTTTGCTTTATATCCCCATTATGTGCTGAAAGAGTAAGAGCTAACATCCCCTGCTCCCTCCGTGAAAGGGAGCACTGTGGAGCAGGCTAATTGCCTGCTGCAAAAAAAGCCCTTTCAGAAAAAAGTAACCACCCTGAGAAGATGCTGTACAGAAATGCAGGGAGCACATCTTAGATTAACTACTGGGTAAGTGGACCTGTATACTGGGTTAGGCTGGATGAAGCTAATTTTCTTTTCAGCAACCTGCAAGGTGCTGTGTTTTAGATCTGCAACCAAAACAGTTTTGATAACTCAAAGCTTTACCTGTTGATGAGCAGTGCTTGCACAGGGTCAAGGCTTTCTCTCTTTCCCACTCTACCACCCCAGCAGTCATTTGGGGTTGGGAGAAAGGATGAGAGGGCACACAGCTAGGACAGCTGACCCCAACAGACTGAGGAAATATTCCACACCATATAATGTAACACACAGCAAAAAAACCAGGGTGGGTGTGGTTCTGAAGCAGCTGCTGCTTGGAGATTGCCTGGGCATTGGTCTGCTGGTAAGTGATTGCCTTTGCTTTTTTCTTTCCCCTTCTTTGCTTCATGAACTGCATTTTTATCAACGCTTTTGTCCTTTCACTGCTTTCTCCTGTCCTGCTGCAGGGACTGAGCAAGCAACAGAGTAGCAGTGTACGTGACAGCCATGGCCAACCCACCACAACATTTAACTGCATTTTCCACTGTTAGTTCTCCTAGTTCTCCCTTCCAGGACACACTTTCCCAGTGCAGAAAGTCCTTTAGTTACTATGCCAAGTTAAGGCCACATTTAGAAGCTTGTCCTGGTTCTGGCAGCTGGGAGCTACTGGAAAGCTGAAGATGCAATTCTAAGCTGGCCATCTGATGTGTTAAGTCTAGCTGTGGAGCAGCAGTGAAACTCTAGAAGTAATTGGTTGCACTTCTAACCACAGTGATGGAGTAATACCACAAAAAAAAAAAAAAAGTCNCCTCAGGACTTTAGCTCAGCACCTACTCCCCCCTCCCCTTCAGTCCAGGCGATACCCTGAATCACTGCCTCAGGAGGGTGAAAGGGAATGTGGTGAGATCAAGGGACAAAGGGGAGCTGACACTCTGCCACTTGCCACTCCTTTACTCAAGAGAGCAATATGGAAATGAGACCCAAAAGAACAACAACAACAAAATATTCTCCAGGACTGGAAGAACCAATAAAGATGACACGGTGCTGTTCAACTTCCAAACAGAAAAAATAATGTGAAAAAAAATTAACAATTTGAGGAATGGTATGCTTTTTTTCCTTTGAAACCTAGCTAGTCAGAGGCTATGATGCAGAAACCAAATGCTGGGAAGCAGTAATCTCAGTGATTGTTTCTAAATCCAAATTGTCCAGCCTAAATCTCCAGTCTTTGAGCACTACTCAATTCAATGGACTTTCTGAAGAGATCATTTCTCTGTTTCAGCTGTCTTGTCTGCTCCTCCTGCATTGTTATTCTCAGTGCAGCATCACTCTCTACTTAGTCTAGACTGCTTCCCACAAAGCAGACCATACACTGGCTTTAATAACCAACAGTCAGAAAAAGTATTTAATGCATCACAGCTGGCAGACCCCAGCACCCCTACTGCCAAAATTTATATATGGGATTTACATACCAAAATGTCCTCCCACTCCACTATCCCCACTAGGAAAGGAAAGCAGAGTCTAAATTTGTCCTGAAAAGTAGTTTTTTTCAGAATTCTGTCTTCTGCTTATCTCTGTGCACAAGACAGAGCTGGAAGAGGGCAGCTTGTAGTTTGGTTGCAAATGAACTTCAAAGGACATTCAAAAGCTTTAAAGGGCCACTGGAAAGCCTGTGTGTGGATGAAATGCCTTTTTGGCTTTTGAAAAGCTCTGCATGCTGGATATACACTCAAGAATGGTGCACACGGTTTTATTAAGAACTTTGTAATGATATAGATTTCTCACTTAAACATTACAACTACCCATAGAAAAATGTTGCCTGTATCTTTTAAACACCATGTAAATAAACAAATTTATTTTTAAGACAGGATAAACTGCTATAAAAATGGTGCACAGTCAAGTCATACAAAAATACAAAATTTGTTACCAACTGCAGTCCCAGTTGCAATTACAGAGAAAAGTCCCCACTCAGGACTTCCAGTGAGCAGAGAACACAAACTTGTGGAACCAGTCATGGCAGAAATGTTTTATCAAAATGAGCAGAATACAAGGATTCTTTGATTAAGCACCTCCAATAACCTCCAAACATGATGAAAACTAGTTTCCCTGGAAGCAACTGGGTACTTGATAAGTCTTTTAGCCTTGAAAACCAGTCTCTAGGATTCATCTATGCCAGGTTTTAAACTTGAGTTGCTAAACGCCTCTGATCTACACAAATACTGGTGCTGAGTGCCACTGCTGTCTTAGACCCGGCAAGAATGTCTCCTCTCCACAAAAGTAAGGCTGCTCCAGTGTTTCTTCTGGGCAAGTCTGACCTCTAACTTACACTGAGAGGCCTCACCAGTGATTCAGTTTGAACCTCTAGGCCGAAGCTATAGTCCAGTCAGCATTTACACAGATGTAAATGTGTAAATTTACAACTTCCATACTTACAGAGCCCTCCTGATGCTAGTAGAGTTACAGATATAGTTCACTTAAATGAGTGTGTAAGTGCTTCCAGGACTGGATAATTCTCTTTGCCTCCCCAGCTGCTATCCTTTTTAAATGCATCTTAATTTTCATACCTTTCAAATAGTTTGGGATCTGTGATATGAAAAGTGTAAATTGTCTTAATTGGCTTACAGAAAAAAAATGTAACAAATTTAAGTTATCAAATGACTTCTGGAAGCAAAAGTGAAACATTTTACTATTGCCAAAAGATAAGAGCACTAGTCAGCTACATAATTTTTTAAACCTTCAGCAGCAATTTGAAAGTCTGATAGTCTGAAAGGAAGCACAGATAACTGCTTACTTACTTAACCTTGATAACACGAGTTGTGCATGTCTCTACCTACACAGACCTTTCTACTCCATCATAAAGCTTCTGTAGAAAGGCTCTTACTCTGTCAAAAGATTTTCTTGAATGGAGTGACTGAACCATTGAGGCATCATTATTTATAGACAGCTTGTATTTAGTGCAATAAGTTTAAAAATTCTGCTCTGAAATATTAACTTTACAATAACAAAAATAGTTTTCTTAAAAAAATGGTAACAAAAGGAATATATAGCATAGACAGATCATTAATTCATAGCAAATACACTTAAGCATTTACCATTTCACTATGCTGAATAATTGAATATTAGCATTCATATCTGGTGAGCTTCCAGACTGAAAAAAGAAATTTATGTATCTAATAATAATAAAAAAGCATGTTCTCTTGTCATTATTTAATAACTTCAGATAACTATCCTGGCAGTTATACTTCCAAAGGAATGTTTCTCTGCCCTTTCTGGCTTTAGCCACCCTCTACAGTATGTACAAATATGGATCAAACAACAGGCAAGGAATGATCCCTTCTACCTCCCAGAGCTCTCTCATTAAATGAAATGAAGCATACAGTACTTTTTTTATGTACAGTAGTACAGTTCATTTCTCTTCCCATCCTCAGCATCTTTGTATCTAGTCATGAATTAATCATGAGTATGGCTAAGACTGAGCTTTAACAATCTGTTATTTCGTTTGCCCGTATGGAGAGTCCATACCCTTCAAAGGAACACTGCTGAAGTGTGAAGGAGGCTGCTGAACTCAAGGGGAGGGTAGAGGGCAATGGGTATGAGGGGTAAGTAGGGTAAGCAGGAAGTTAATTGCATATAAAAATTATCTGTCCCCATTTTGTAGGTTCTGTTTAATAGGAGATGCAAGGGCTCCCACACACCTAAATACCTGAGGAGTTGGTTATTGTGATATCTGATACTGGTAAACAAAACTGTGCCCTGCCAGGGCTGTAAAGTAAAATAACTGCTTACAAACACGTTTGAACTGAATGAATTCTTGCTGAAACCACCTCTTGAAAAACTAAATTTGAGACTTTTCTTGATTTTTAAGGTTTTCTGTACGTCACTGTCCCGAATTTAATGCAAATTTAAAAGAAATGAAACAAGTAAAACTCTCAGCAGATTAGCAGTGTCATGGGAAATCTGTCTCTAAACCCAGTCATGATTTCAAATTATCTTTACAATGATACTTCCTCCAGATTTTAAAATGTCAAGCAGATAAGAATCAACATTTCCATGACCACAACAAATAGTTTAAGAAATGGAACAATGATAAAGCTGCTTGTAAAAGCCACCCGTATGAAAAGAGTACATGTTTCACAAAAATAATTGTTAAAAAAAGTTTTAAATCCCTGTTCCTTTTCTCTGATTTTGGCTGTATATTTTTTTATATATATATATATATATATGTATGTATGTATATATGTATATATATACTGTTTTGGAATGTCAATGGGTTCCAATATGGCTGGCTAGTTTCAAGATGAACTTGCTCCAGAGGCCTAGAAAACAAAGTCATACAGTACAGTCTTAGACAAATGCCAAAGGACAAGGAGAAACTGAGTCAAAGGGGTCACTGGAAGCCATAAAGAAAGAAGCGTGAAAAGGTGGGGTTTTTTGTTGTGCCCTGATACAAGAACAGAACATCCTAAGTGTTTCCTCATCTCTGCTACTAACATCTACTTTAAATAAAACTGCGCTTAG
>VZTA01027129.1:4059-14641 GCA_013398855.1 Mohoua ochrocephala
TCCCCTTTTTTTTTGGTTTAGCTTTTTTTTTTTTTTTTTTTTTTAGCATTGCAAACTGAAATTTTACTGCAGCTGGGTTTTGAGTTAAAATATTGTGAAATACAGGATTTCACTATACTCCGCCCACACAGTGTTTTACTTGAGTATGAAGCACTGTTCTTTTTACCAAAACAAGTTTGACTAACCTAATTTTGGGGATGCTGAAGCTTCGGTGCTAGCTCTGAAGCATCACTGAGGTACTGTCTTTGTTTAAAAAATTATAAAAATTGCAAATAACATGCCAGCTGCATTAGCAACCGCTTCTGGAAGGACCTGCTCAGGGATTTAATTTGCAACTGGTCTGAAACTTTATCACCATTAAGAAAATATTAATGAAATGTGTTTTTCCTGACCACTTAAGCTTGGCTAGTGAGTAACTGTCGTAAATCATATTAAAGAAGGCCATTTAAAAAACCCTTCAGTCATGTTGGTCCTCTTTTCTGTCTTCCTTGGGTAAAAAGTTCTCTGAGTGTGGTTGACATTTCTTCTCCTGGGAAAGCACAGTGTGTGGAGCAAGGTTCTAGTCCTGGATTGTCGCAGCTACAAGAGCTAGAACCAAGGCTTCAAAGCTGAGAGCAGTCTTTGATGTTGCATTAGCTGTTCTTTCATTAGCTGTAATCAGGATTAAATCTGGATAGCTGGCAGAAGAAAAATGAATGACAATGGTTGTGTAAGGATGTCAGACCTCGGGCCTCTTGATCCTTCTCCCTCGTGTGGAAGATCGAGTCAGAATGGACTCAATAAAGCCCAGTTTCTTGTCCTGTTCCTTCTGGAATAGGATCTAAAGTGTCTTTGGGCATAGACACTCTGGCCCTACTGTTTTCCCAGCAGGGGAAGGTGAAACAAAGCAAACTTCTGACACTCTTGATTTTTCCGTTAGCAGCAGAATTTTTGCTCTATTTGCTTGCCTAAAACTATAATAAGGTATCATAAAGAATTTATGCCTCATGAATTAATTGAGCTCATGAGCAATGTGTACCTGAGGCTGCGAATTCAGTTTGATTTTAAAACTTACTCTGCTTTAAAGTCGTGTTTGCTTGCCTTTTCATTTTGAAGTAAAATTCCAAGAACAGCTGTTGTGCACTTAGTGTAGAGGATTATTAAATGCGGGTTGCCAGCAGTCGCAGTTTGTCTTTGGGTAAAGAGCTGGATGCTCTCCGTCAGTTCGCGTTTAATCTTGGAGAGGAGTTGTTTAGGAGATGGTCACCTTCAATTGAGGAGTAACCACACAGGGAGACCAGAGCCTCAAACAGGCACCCAGTTCCTGACGAAACTGGAGCAGAGGCAGGTCAAGGTGTAGAGCCAAGTCCTGGACCAGGGAATTGCAGACCCCCCCCAGGTATCTGCCCCACACTCAGAATGCTTCAAAGATACCAAACAGCTGGGCAGAAACACTGGAATTGCCCAGATGCATGAATTACTTCGAAATGACACCAATGCATAATGAATTTAGAAACACTTCAGAAGTCCTGTCTTTTCCGTTTTTGTTGCATGTCCCTGATCTGCAGAATTCACAGAGTGAAGCTGAGAAAAATGTGTGTGTGAGCTGGTGAGATTCGTGTGGGGGTTACTCAGCACGGATTCCCCGGGGCTTTCACACCTGTGTGTTGGTGTATTTTTTTTTTCCCCTATGGGATCACTGGTGGAGTCTGTGGTTAAAAACAGAAAGCCTCAGGCAGCAGAGGCGAGCTTCTTGGGAGAGGGGCAGGACTTGATCGTAGTGAAGCTCTGGGAAGAATCACCCTGATCTTGCTGTGACGAGATTTGTGAGCTGCAGGAAGAATTACCCTGCTGGGTAACACCACGTGAAGGATGGTGTACTGTCACGGGAGGTGTTGATTCAGGTACAGGCCCAAGGGAAATTTCTTATGGGCCTGAGCCAAGTTGTTCACAGATAGAATTAGTTGTGCTGTGTGCCTGTGCTGTGCTTCCTCATGTGCTCGGCTCCAAATCTGGCAAAGGTGGGGGGGCCTGGGCTGGTTCTCCCCTGCAGGCATAAATAGGTGCAGATCAGAAGATCCACTTGAGGGTTGAATGAATAATCATTCCCCAGGCTGCTGCCTAATAATGGGAAAAGGGCTTTTGCCATGTGTTTTTGTGAGTACTCTGATGAACAGCAAAGGGCATTAAGTTTGGTAGAGGAGGTTGTGGAAGAAAAAAATAATTGTAGCGAGTAACAAATGAAAATGTCTTTTGGAGGAAGGGTTGTCAGGCATCTGAGGAGCACAGCAGCACGGCAGGACCGTCAGGCACTGAGGCAGGCTGTGGGTTGGGAAGCACTGTGGTCACTCTGGAGAGTGTCCACCTCCAGACTGGACATTCCTAACAGGATCCTGGCTCGCACAGGAGATGCGTCTCCATCACGGAGGTGGATGTTCACAACCCAGCATCTCTTTTGGTACTCAGGCCTGGGAAATTATAACATTAATTTAGAAACAATAATCTCCTCTAGACAAGTACACTTTTCTTCTACGGCTTCAGAAGTCTGAGAGTCCAATGGGAAGAAAAACCACAGCAATTAGCAACGCTGCTGTTAGTACTGATGGGAGGGAAAATGTCCTCATAATGTATTCAGACTTTGAGGTTTGTGCAGCGTACGAAATTAAAATGGGCAAAGAGCCAGGGCTGAGAAATACTAAGGTTTAGTAAAACAGGAAAAGTGGTGGAGCTGAAAAAAAGAACGAGAGGGTGGCTGACGCTCAGCCTTGGCAGTGATACATGGTCACAAAGGCACCCCGAGCAGCTCTCTGAACGCTCGTGATACACATCTGCCAGTTAAAGATCATAAAACTCATTTTCCTTTTGTTACAGCACTGAAAGAGTTGTTGGAGCACAGGAGCAGGTTTGATGGAAGTGGGGCTGAGGAGGACAAATCCAGTTTTGCTTCTCTTGTCAAAGATAAGGCTCAGCATAGTCTCTTCTGGAGCAACTTTGAGCTCAAGACTGAAGAACTCCTAGGACTTGTCCTGTCTCCTGGTGGCTACCTGACCACGAGGATAAGCATAAATAAATAGTAATATATACCCCACAACCTCTGCGGGAAGAGGTTTGCTGTAATATCTGCATGAATTTTTTTTCTGAAGAAGATATTTTTTGCTTTTTCTTTAGCGCTTGGACAGTCCTTGGGAGTGTTCAAGTGCCCCTTGGCAAATAGTAAATCTCATCCTGTAGCATGAAGGTGTTTTGTGGTGGGGTTTTGGGAGAGACGGCTTTGTTTTGGGGGGATTTAGAAGAGAGACTGACTGACTGAAACTCTGCAAGACTTTTTTGCCTCCTGCTTTTGTTCTAAAAATGCTTAAATCCAAAATTGGTGGAGTTTTGCGTGACAGCAGCCACGCTTATAAAATGTGGAGAAAACGCTATTCTCTTCTGAGGCCCTGAGGAAGAATATTAAAGAGGAAATTTTTCCAGAAATTTTTTATTTGCCAATAACAGGAAGTCCTATTAGAAAGGGGGAAGAAAAAACCAGCTTCAAAGTTTTCTTCTTTAAAACAGGGCGGGGGAGGTAGGAATGGAATTAGCATGCAAGTAACAGTCTGAATATTTTAATTGTGTTTGGATTGCGCCGGGTTGAAACTTGCTTGGCTGATGGACCAAAGCCTTGATGAAGTGAAGCTTGAAGAGACTTAATTTCAAGCACAGGGCACTTGGTCCTAAATGTGCGTTATATTTTTAGTTTGTTGCATCAACAGACACCCTTGTTGTGTGTAGTTTCGCTTGGCTGACGAAAGCGGTGTGACAAAGGTGCTGCTCTCTCCGCTGAAGACACTTGGAAACAGGTCAGCCATCGGTTGAATTATTGATTCTGTGTGATGCAAGAAACCGACTTGGTGCCTCTGGGAAGGCAGTTCTGATCCCTGTGCCATCCCAAGGACACGAACTCAAGGTCAGTACTCTCATTCCCCACGTTCACATTCACTCGTACTCTCTTGGACCTTATTTCTGATCATCACGTTGAAATCAAGGGGGTCTAACAGAGGTTTGCTGCAGTAGTGCCGTAATTACATGATAATGACCATGATTTTTGTGTTCTCTCTGAGTTCCACCTGCCGTGATGAGTTTACACAAGTGAATCCTTGGGAAACAAAACTCTTGAGCTCATCCAAAAGGTGGCTGTAAAGTTTTGGGATCTGTTTGTACCCAGTGCTTCCCCCAGGCACGCTTCGAGGGCTGAGACACGTGAGCAGAAAGAATGATTCGTCCTGACTTTGGGACGATAAGCAGAACTTTGGAAAGTTGTATCTCTGGCGTGGGATAAGCAAAGATTCCCCTTGTCTGCCCTCAGTCCCTGGGCCTGGTTCTGTCAAAAGATCTGGGTATGTTTGGAAGAACTAATGTCCTGTTAATTAGCACTGCAGTAGGCGGCACTGGTCACACCAATTGCTAACGATGGGCCTGTTGTGTCCAACTGTGTGTCTAACAAAAAAGAAAGGCAGATGTGTTTCTGGCTGTGGCCTGAGGAGCTCCAGTGTTCTTGCAGGGGGTGCTGCTAGCCTAAATTTGCCATGACCCTGTCAAGAGCCAGCTCAGTGGGTGGGCCAGATTTTGAGAATCGTTTCTATTTCTTTGATATTAGGCCAAATCATTGAAGGTCATGTAATTAAGGAAAAAGTCATCTAGTTAAGGAGATGCATTAAAAACAATGGAGGAGCAAGGCACTAATTTGTGGACTTCTTCCCGTGGCATGGGGTGTTTTAGTGGCAGATCCAGTTCAACCCAAAATTCATGTACAGGATGCTAATACTGGTGTGCTTTCATCCATGGAGCTCTGTCTACAAGACTTTTCCCCAGCTGTGATGGAGCTGATTCTGAAAGTAATGATTTCTGAGATGTGCTTTTTGAGGTGTACAGCAGGTATTCCCCCTCGTTTTATATTCTCTACTATCCTGTGCTCTGGCTGGCTTTGGTGAAACCTTGCCTTTCACTGAGGAGTATGGGATTTTTTTTTTGTATTTTGTGTTCTTGTTATCTGTGTGGTCAAGAAAACGTCAACTCTGTGGCAAGCCAGGTCCCTTAGAGCCTCCTCCCTACAGAAAAGAACTGATGAAGTGTGCAGATTAAACAGGAATGAAATACTCATACTGAACATGATCGAGGTAATACCATAATTTCAGAAGTTAAAAAAAGAGATCTCTTTTCTCAGCCTCACTCCCTTAAAAGGTGTTTGTATGGGTTGTTTCATCCAGAAGAGGCATCAGATTCTCTGCACGCGGGCGTCAAACCTCCACAGCCATGGGAGGGAAAGCGATCTGCTAAAAGTTTGTGTGGAGGAGTGCCAAGGGAGGCAGACTGAGACGAGCAGTATCTGTGTGCAGATGGAAAGCAGATAAGTGCAGTCAGTGGGTAGTGTTTTATGCCCTTGTTTTGCTGGAGTCCTCGGGTACTTCTCGCCTGTGTCAGCCCTACGTGCTTTCAAATAAGGTTAAACTCCTGGGGAGTTTCTCAGCTGCCATCACCCGAGGATGCATCTGCAGCACCAGCATTTAAACCCACGTCTTCCTGCCTTCCAGCCTCAGGCTGATTTCACGAAGCCACAGTATTTTTCTGACAGGGCACCACCGTTGGCAGCCCATAGCTCTGAGTCATGGAAACTTTGAAGTGACTCGTGTGTGGCTACGGAGTTGTTTTGCTCTGTGTCCCCCTTCCTTTGGCTTGTGGAGCTGGTTTGGTTGGAGCCCAATGAGACCCATCGGGGTCTCTCTTGTCCTCGGTTAATGGGACGGTGGTGGAGGTGGTGTGACCAGAATGTAACTCAAGAGGGGGATTGGCCTTCTGACCAGCTGAAACGGGAAAGTATCTTCTTCAAAGAGGCAAAATAATGAGAGACAGGTGTTGATATTTATGAAACTGGTTGTGCGGCCGTTGACCGACTATTTTTGTTCTGGGTAATCTTGGAATTTGCAGATGTGACACCACTACAAGCCACCCTTGCTCAATGGGAGGGTAAAGCTGCTTTGGACAAGGCCTGAGAACCTTCACTGACCTCGATTTCTTTATGCAAGAGAAGCTCATTTGACCTTGGGCATTAACCCAACACGTGTTTCCAAACAGATCTGATAAACAATCTGCGCACTTCTCACCTAACAGAGAAGGTGGGTGAGGATGGACAGTGACACAGTGTGCTGTGTCGCTGCCAGCAGGGTTTTAAATATAACCTGGGGCTTGTAACAGTGGAGAAGTTTAAGACAACAAAAGCAAATTCTCACCTTGACTTTCGCGTTGTGTTGAGAATAACTCACTTCTTTGAAAACTACTACTCTTTAAAAAAAAGTAGTGAGGGTACCTTTGTTGATTAAAATGTTTTAAGATATTTTAAATGTCAAGAAAGCCTTTATTGAACAGTGCTAGGTGATAGTTTTCAATGTACACAAGAGTAGCGACCAAATCTTGTTATATTTGGATTAAAAACGGGGGGGGGAAAAAGCCAAGCACTTTTAACAGAGCTGAAATACTACATGGGGAAGTGTTAGTTATGTGGGACTGTTGAATAAAAGCACAGCAGATAATTTGGTCCCTTGGCCATCATTCCAGACAGGCAACCTCCCTGAGCTGATGTCAGCCCATGTGTCTCCTGCTATTTCAAAATTAGATTTTCCTGACAAGCCTTCTGCTGAATATCTGTGATTTTGAATCTTCCTTTCCCATGTAACATGGAAATGATCTCTCTTTCCTCAGAGGGTGGGCATTCAGTTCTGAAGTTCCTCCAGCTGTGGTTGTATACATCCCAGTAACTTCCCAAAACTGCTGCATGAGTTCAGGCTGCTTCTAAACCCCCTGTCCCTACCTCCTAACAACAGGACTGTCTTGTCCTCCAAAAATTGCCTGTGTTGTGTTGTTCTTTAACTCTCCAACCTCATTATCTTACCACTTGGGGAAGCAATCCCTCGATCTGTGTGTCATTTACAGGTGACATCTTCCCCTCTCAAGACGGTTTGTGCAAAACCCTGGGTCTCACCAAGCCTAGGACAGCTAGAACTTGGGGGGAAAAAAGCCACAAAAACTCCATTTGAAGACATCCTACATCGATTGCAGTTAAGCTGGTGAGATCTCAGGTAGGTTCCAAATTTGATCGGCATCATGTGTTGCTGTGAGAAGGGAGCTTGTTAGAGCACCTTGTGACTCTCTAGCGAGGCAGTCTTGGCTTCCTGTGGGCATGGTTTCCCCTCTGCTAAACTCGATCCTGCAGCTGACATCCCAGCCAGCCCCGTGGTCAGATGGCGTCTGTCGCTCGTGGGCACGCGGCCTTTGTTCTTCGCTTGAGGTTTCATCTGTAAGCTTTGCTCCAGGTGTTCCCAGCTGGAGCTGTGCTCTCTCTACTCTCCTGCCAGGCTTTCCCACAACAGCCTGGTCACTGTTCGTGCTGTGGCAGGACCCGTTGGGTGGTTGGGAGCGAAAGGCTGCTTCTCCCAGCCTGCTTCTCCCCGGGTTAGTGTTAGCAAACACCGTCTTTTCTGCTCGGAGTAGCTCACACAGGCAGCTTCAGTAGCCTTGGCATGGTCCTGGTAGACACAGAAATTTCACATTCATGCCCTAAAGCTCTGGGCTGTTTTAAAAGGCATTCATGCAAAGCTTTCTGGTCTGTCAACCACAGTTTGCTGTATCAAAAACTATTACCTTTTCCTCTGTCAGGCAGTCCCGATTTCCCTGTGGGTTTGGGGTAAAGACAACAGGATTTGCTTGTCTCAGCAGCTCCCCTCCTGCTTGTCCTTGAGTGCTCTAGGAGATGAACTGAGTGGAGTTTTGCTTTTTTCCCCCTCAGGTAGGGGATCTATTTTGAAATTATTTCAAAGGCATGTGATGTGGGGTTAGCCCAATGTAAATAAACCCAGCCTGCTTATTTCCCATGTGATCGGGAAAGGTGGATGCCTCTGCTTGTGAGTGGGTTCATGCCCAGGGTCTTTCTGAGATGTTTTGGATTGCGTGGTTGAACTTCCCTGGGATCTCTCAGGAAGCAAAGGGACAGTCAGTGATAGGACCCGAGAGAATGGCTGGAGCTGTGCCAGGGAGGGTCAGGTTGGAGATCAGGGAAAGGTTCTTCCCCCAGAGGGTGCTGGCACTGCCCAGGCTCCCCAGGGAATGGGCACGGCCCCGAGGCTGCCAGAGCTCCAGGAGGGCTTGGACAGCGCTGCCAGGGATGCCCAGGGTGGGGTTGTTGGGGTGTCTGTGCAGGGCTGGAAGTTGGACTTGGATGATATTTGTGGGTCTCTTCCAGCTCAGGATATTCTGTGATTCTGTGACTCCTGAGCTTTGCCATTGCTTTGTGCAGCTCTGAAGAAGACACAATGATGGCCCGATGATTCTGGCCAGTGAAGCAGTCTGGAGACAATTTTCAACGTCTGTCCCTGTGTGCAGGGAGGGCTCTGAGCAGGGCCCAGGCTCTGCTCCGGGGGCCCAGCAATGGCACCAGAGGAATGGGCAGGAACTGACCCCAGGAAGTTCCATCTGAACATGAGGAAGAACTGTCCTGTGCAGTGACCAAGCACTGAACAGGCTGGCCAGAGGGGATGCGAAGTCTCCCTCACTGGGGATATTCCAGAACCATCAGGATGCAATCCTGTGCCCTGTGCTCTGGGAAGGCCCTGCTGGAGCAAGGAGGTGGGACCAACACCCACTGTGGTCCTTTCCAGTCTGATTCTGTGATTTATATTGCAGTCTTCATGTCGCAGTCTGGAATGAAGTCCCTGAAATCTCTGTGGGATAATCCCTCACCTCCTGAGCCAGAGATTTGCCCTCTTGCTTCATCCTGAGTCTAAAATTCTGTACCTCACAGCTGGGATGTCCTACAGGTCTCCTTGTTTGCTAACTGCTCTTCCCTTATAGTACCAGAGGTCAGAGATAAGGAAAGGGGGTCTCCTAAAAGCAGCTTTCCCCTCTTCCTCTCACAGCTTCTGAATATTTTGGGACACCTGGTGGAGCCAGCAACTTGTGTTTCCCCTTTGGCTCTTTTCAGATCTTTTGTCCTGGCTGTGGCTTGGGCATCTGTGTCCTTCATTTGCTTTCTTGGGCCTTCATGAGGGGATGGAGGAAACCAGGCTCCTCATGGCTGACACAGCTCAGCTCTCGGGGAAGGAGTGTTCCTTCAGAGTCTTCCCTCTAAGCCTGTGTCCAGTCATCCAAGAGATGGATCCTGTCATCTTCCACACCTTCTCCAAGCAGAGTCCCCTCTCCAAATCCCTGAGGGCACTGGCAGTGCTGGGCCGAGCAGCTCCATGGCAGCGTTTTGGCGTGGAGGGCTGACCCTCTGTCCTTGGAATTAGCAACATATGGGAACTGATGGGATTAGGTGGGGATAGGATCACGCAGGGGTGAAAAGCAACTGTGCAGTGCTCCCACCTGCACGTGTGGAGTCTGCTGGAGCTGGGTTTCTGCATCTGAAGGAGGTGTGATGGACCTTCATCCACCCCTGCACTGAGCTGTGGGTGCTGGTCCAGGCTCTGCAGAAGTCACTTCACCCTTTCCATGCCTCCAGAGCTGTGCTGGGGTAGTTGCAGGAAGACACAGAGCAAACCCCCTGCGCAGCCCATGAATAAATCTGCAAAAATACAGAAAAGAACATAATTTTAACAACTTAATGACATATAAGGAAGATAGGGGATTTTTTAACTGAGGGTGGAGAGGCCCTGGCACAGGGTGCCCAGAGCAGCTGTGGCTGCCCCTGGATCCCTGGCAGTGTCCAAGGCCAGGCTGGACAGGGCTTGGAGCACCGTGGGACAGTGGAAGGTGTCTCTGCCCATGGCAGGGGGTGGAACAGGATGAGGTTTAAGGTCCCTTCCATTCTGTGATTTTGTGAGGTCATTCAGCTAAATGGTAATGGAGGGGGAAAAACCTCAGGAAATAGTGAAAATTATTTTGAATGATGCAGTACCAATGGCCACTGCATGCATTAGGAACTTATGGAAATGATGCACACCAAAAAAAACCACCTCTGGAAAAGGGATCTGGGTCATCTTTGGTTTTCCTATTCTGATTACAGCCAACTGTTCTTGCTATTTAAATCACATTTTATGGGGAGAAGAAATTGTGGTAGCCCCAAGCCATGAAAATTCAGATTTCATTTTATTTTTTAAGAAAAGAAAGCACACAGCAGAAGTTGAAATGAAAAAGCTAATGAAACCCATATCCCACCGAGCACTTGCACTGAAACTTTATAAACATGAAAGAAAATATTCTTAAGTAAGCTAATGCTCCTTGAATAAGGAGGACTTTCTATGATCCACTCTGGTAGGGTTTGAACCACTCTGTATTTTCAGGCAGGCAGGAAAATAATGAGATTTTTATGTCAAATAATATTTTTCATATATTTTACTTAAAGCAATTAGTTCCAGACTGATTTCTGAGTTGCCGCATCTGTTTTATAATACGCATCGTTTTTATACTAGCTGTAGGGACCCAGACTCCAAAATTTCTAGGGTTTTGGGTTGGTTTTTTTGCACGGATAAATGTTAATTTAACAGGCAGGGCCTTCATTTCAAGTGGAAGGGTAAATATGCGAAGGTTTCCCAGGAAATTTAATGCACTTCAAGCTGAAAAAAAAAAAAAAAAA
>VZTA01027129.1:14656-56340 GCA_013398855.1 Mohoua ochrocephala
AAAGAGAAAAAGGATGAAACCTCAAAATGCAGACGGGCATTATCAGCGTGATGTTACGGATGGGGGAAGCCATCAAACATTGGCTAAATGCTAGTTAGGAGGAATAATTTTTTAAAATTCCTGTCATCTGGGACGAAGTTATGTGTCTTAGCTTCCCGTGGCCTCGAGAAGCCGCAGAGAGACGTATGTGTGGCAGAGCGCATCAAAACAGCCCGGCTCCGACGGCGGGGAAAGTAAATTAAGGGAACAGGTTTGATCATAAACCTCCTGGAAAATATGAGGATATTAAAGCCGGCTGGATAATTAGCATAATTACATCATAGCGAATGCAAAGGAGATCATCTTAAGGGATATTGTATTGTGGGAGCTCGGCTTCGGCTGGTAGTGCATGTTGAACGACAGACTAATAGACTGCTCCGGGGAACAGAGCAGTAAAATCTTGTTATGAATTTGTTTATCAAGAATGCAGAGATGGGGAGGAACGGCGGTGGCAGTTAGTTGGCTGAATTATTGCTTTTTTAACCTTGCTTTCTGCCGACAGCCTTTTGTCGACACCTGGGCATCCTGTCTGCCGTAGGGGCAGCGGGAGGAACAGGAGCTGGCAGAGGGCCTTGAGGCCACGAGCACTTCGTGCACCCTCAAAGCAGGAGACAGTTTTTGTGGCTGTTTCTTTCTCTCTCTCTCTCTCCTGTTGCCTTTGCCACCCTCTGCTTCTGGCTCTGCTGGTGCTTCAAGGAGTGGATCTGGCTCCTGCGCCAGTGTTGATTTATTTTCATAGAATCACAGAGAAATTTGGGTCAGAGGGGACCTAAAATTTCATCCAGTTCCACTCCCTGCCACGGGCAGGGACACTTTCCACCAGATCAGGCTGCTCCAAGCTCTGTCCAACCTGGCCTTGGACACTTCATGGATGGAGCAGCCGCAGTTTCTCTGGGCACCCTGTGCCAGGGCCTCATTTCACTGAAATGGGAAGAGAAGTGTTTGATGACTCATAGGTGATCAAAATCTACAGGGAAAATTTAAGATACTTTCTTCAATATATTGATTTTCTGCTTTGTGGATTTTCTGAGTAACTTGAGAATGTCTCCTGTGGGTTTTTGAGTTGGCACAATTGTGCCTGAGCCGTTGTCAGTCCAGGCTCTCCCCTCCCACGGCATCTTGAACCCACTCTCCAGTTCAGGTCATGTCTAACAGAGGATTGGTCTTGTCTGATCTTCTAGGGCCACCTCAAGGAAGATCCACACCTTTTACCCTGCCACAGTGTGAGCTTGATGTTTCTCCTCTGTTTGGTCTGCCACTGGTGAACCAGTAACTTCTGGCCAGCCAGGAATCGGGGGTTCAGCCTGTCATGGGGAGATGTGATGAGCAGGAAAACTCTCCCTGGTGTCTTCCCCAGCTGTGGAAGGGGTTGAAATGCAATGGAAGATCTGGGAATAAATCACCACAGGTGGATGCTCAGAGGCATAATGATGCCTTAGCCTGGGTTATGAGTGACACTTCAATACTGCAGCTAACACCAAGCAGTGTCCTGGGTCTCAGCAGGATCAGGTTGGTTGGCTCCTCCATCAAACTACCAAAATTCTTCTGCATAATCATGTTCTGTCCAAGTGTCCAAGTACTGGGATCATACTCTGGGCTTTTGGTGCTGCTGCTGTGGCATGAAAAATACTGATTTACACCTTTTAAATTAGCTACTGCTTTCTATAGGAGTGCAAAACAATTTCAAAAATCTTTACAAATGCTGCAGTTTCAGGCAATCCTTGCAATTCTACTCTGCTCTGGTGAGGCCCCACCTGAAGTTCTGCATCCAGTGGGGTCCTCAGCACGAGAAGGATGTGGAGCTGCTGGACCAAGTCCAGAGGAGACCACGGAGGTGCTCCAAGGGCTGAGCGCCTCTGCTGTGGAGACGGGCTGGGAGAGCTGGGGGTGTTCACCTGGAGAAGGGTCTGGAGACCCCTCATGGCAGCCTTTCAGTACCTAATGGGGTTTTGGACGAATCATGGACACAGATTTTTTAGCAGGGTCTGATGTGACAGAACAAGGGGTGATGGCTTTAAATGGAAGTAGTGTCAACTTAGAGTAGATATAAGGAAGAAGTTTTTTATGCTGAGAGTGGTGAAGCCCTGGCACAGGTTGCCCAGAGAAGCTGTGGCTGCCCCATCCCTGGCAGTGTCCAAGGCCAGGTTGGGCAGGGCTTGGAGCAATCTGGAACAGCAAAAGGTGTCCCTGCCCACGGCAGGGGGTGGAATGGAGTGAGGTTTAAGGTCCCTTCCAAACCATCCTGGGATTCTATTTCATGACTCGAAGTCATGTGGCATGTTGTGAAGAACATGAATTTGTGGTAATAGATAGGACCACTTCTTGTCTGGGGCAGCTTTTTGCTGTTTAGTGGGAAATTAAGATGTGCATTTCTTTTCTTTCTCTGCCAGCAGCTTCACTTCCAGTGCATTTAGCACCAGAAGACCTTCCAAACACTCTGGTTCCCCGCTGAACGTAAATCTTGTCTTGTGTTTTTCTTTGGCATTTGTGCTGGAGGCTGCCAAGTCCTGAAAAAAATGTGTGCAGGAAACGTTCTGGTGCTGGTGTTATGCCAAGGTGGGTGCTAGAGCTGAATCCTGACACTGCCAAAAACCTTCCCTCTCCTGGGGTGGGATTTGCAAGGGAGATGCTGGGTGAGGGGAGCAAGAAATAATGCTGCTCTCCCAGGTGGGATGGGATCCAGACTTAAGGGACCAGAACAAGACCTGACAACTTTCTGTTGAGTCTTGGCAGCCTTCTGTGGTGTCCAAAACCAGCTTGTTCCTGGCAGGTGGGGAAACATCAGGGATCTTTCCGTGTCTTCAGGCTCCCGTGGCTTTGTCCATGTGAGCAAAGGCCAGGCAATCAGCTGCCCGTGGGCAAGATGGTTAAACCCAGGGAAAAGGCACTCGGATTTGGCAGCTTTTAGCTGAATAAAATGAAATATCCACCTGATGGCAGCAGAGAACGGGGAATGGGAGAGCCCGGGCTGGGTGAGCGGTCGCCAGCCCAGCTGGCTGCTCAGTGCCCGACGTGCATCGGGGGATTCCCAAAATGTGGAATGTGCTTTGGTGATGTGGCCTTTCCATGGCGACAGCCGATGTCCCCTGTCCCTGGGAGAGCTCGCTCACATCATCTCTGTGCCCTCTTGAAGAAGAAAAGGCCATGAAAAGGGTTCAGGTACCATTTTTGGGGATGCCAGGGCATGATGAGCAGCATGAAGTGCCTGGTGCGGTTGGAGGATGGCTTCTGCCCAGCAGCAGCGTCTCCAAAATCCACGTGCAATCCACGACATGGATGGACCTGGCAGGGAATTTGGGCACTTCCCACGAGATGTTCGAGCATGGGACCTCCCCCCCAAAGCAAAACTGGGGAGTTGTTTCAGAAGGGACAGAAGAACTGAAGAGCAGGAGAAGGGTTGGTACAAATGCACGTCTTGGGGAAGAGGTGAGACCAGCGACCACAACTGGGAGCAGGCACCTTTCTGCAGAGCACAAAAGGCTTTTTATGGCCAAACAATCAGCATGTTTCCAGGATTTGCTGGAACAGGCAAGGATGTGGGTCTTCCCATGTGCCATAGGAGTTGTGGCAGCCATCTGTGGCACATTGCACCGAAGATAACTTTTTTTTCCTAAACTGAAACTCTTATAGAGGAGTAATCCTGATCCTGTGACTTTTAACTTCTGTTCTGATAAACTGTTTGGGTCATGGGAGGGGGATTCAAGAAAAGTTTTAGGGGGTGTCTCAAAGGAACACTCTTAAAGCAAAATAAATTTTTGTATTTAAATTGTTTTCCTTTTTGAATTTGATTCTGTTGGGAAAAAATATACTTTTAAGTGCTCCATTTGAAAAAAAAGTGCAAAGCCCATCCTGCACCTTCCCTCCCCAAACTCTGCTGGGATGTCCCCACCGTTGCCATCAGCTCAGGTCACCAGCCAGGATAGAGGATAGATGCTGCCATGAAAACGTGGGGCTGCTTCAAGCCGAAGCCCCTTCCAAAACCAACCAGAGAGTGGAAGCTTGTTGTCACCCCAAAGGTAAATCCTATGCTTATCCCTAATGCCTGGGCTGTTGTTTTGATGTGGGGACCAAAAAAAACCTTAAAAACCCCAAGAAGGAGCAAACCCCAACACAACTGTTTGAAAACTATTGCATTTATTGAAAACTCTTAGGAAAAAATTCTTCCTGTAAAGGGCTGTCCCACTCTGGCACAAATGCCCAGGGCAGGGGTGGAGTCCCCACACCTGGAGGGATTTAAAAGCCATGTGGATGTGACACTTCGGGGCCACGGATCAGTGAGTGGCCTTGGCAGTTCTGGGGGAATGGTTGGGCTCAATGATCTTGGAGGGCTTTTCCAGCCTGAAACAGTTCTGTGATTCTGTGCTGGCAGAGTGACACAGGTGTTGTACGAACTCGAAAAGACAAACGTGGAAGGTCATTGCTGCTGCTGTTAGCTTTGAAGAGCTGGCTGGTCTTTGTGTGATCGCTGGCCCATTGATGAGAACAATTGGAAAATAGTATTTATATCCACACGACCTTCCAGTGACCAAGTAATCAGAGCAACAGCACGTCATTGATTTGGTGTCAGGTGAAGACCAGTTGGGAGCACGCAGTGGCGAGCGGGAGGGCAGCCTTGTTTGAAGACCAAGGAAAGCTGAACAAGTTGATTTCAAAGATAATCTCATTCTGCATTCAAAGCGAACCTTTAGCTAATAATATTAAATGCTAACAAAAGAGACCATGGTCAGTTGCGGGTAATAAACTATTAATTAGAGCTTTGTCAGAAACGACTCTTGACCTTTGAGCCAAGACAATAAGCAATTGGGGGTCCTTTGTTTCCATGCTCTTGAGTCCAGCAGTGTCAAATGTTGGATACAGGTGAGTTATGTCGTTCTTCCCCTTTGGGAAAGGTGATGCCCGGTAATTTGAGGATATTCAGCAACTTAGAAACTAATTAGTTTAAAATTAAATTTTCCACTCTGCCAGGCCAAGCACAATAAGACAAGGCCTTAAGACACAAGAGAGCGCTTTGGAAAGGAGTAAAGGGTGACTGGGCACATGAAAGAGCCCGGCACGCCTTTCAGGCAGATCCAGCCACCCTAATTAGGTGGAACAAAAAAACTGTCCCCCGGCTCCTGCAGATCTGAGCTGCTGCCAGTGCTCATGGGATCCCAGAGCCCTGAAAGCTGCCAGGGCTGGGGGAGATCCCCCTGATGTCCCCAAATCCTCCCCATGCACCACTTTGTCATGGGATGGTCTCTGCCCACCTATACCTTCAGTTCCTTTTCTCTCTCCTCCCTTGTGCCGTGCGCAGCAAACTGGCAGGATAAAATCAACTCAGCTGCCCCCACTGAAGACCACTTAAAATTTTTTTAAAATTAATTAAATTAATTAAATTAATTGTGGGCAGAAATGATGGGCTTGCAAGGCACTGCTGTGCCTGTTACAATCTGCTGCTGATCTAGCTGAAATCTGCCTCTGAAGGGTAGAGACCCAAATCCCATCTCTTCCCTCGCACTTGGATTTCCTTCACTGCGCCTCTTGCTCTCAAAGCCTCGCTGTAGTTAAACCTAATGCTCCCCATTCTCAAGGTCCTGGTACCTCCCCAGATTTCTGGGGGGGTGTCTGTGGGCTCCTTTCACCCCACGGTCACTCCACGGCTGAGGACAGCTGCTCGCCACAGGGCCACATCTTCCCTTCTTGGCGGAACACGTGGTCACTGTGGGACGTGCTGAGTGTGCCCAGCAGGACACAAAGTGTCTGTGATGGGGAGGGTGAGCTTTTCTCATGGGATGTGCTTCACTGCCTGGAGCCCGTCCCCTGCACCAAAACTCTGCAAGTGTTTGTAGGATTGGGCTCTAGTGGAGTAAATCCTGCCAGGTAGGAATCTCCTCTTGAGTGCCATCAGGTTACAATTAATTTGGGTTACTACAGAAAGGTGCTTTTTTTTAAACCAGACCAAACCAAACCCAACAAAAAGCCACAAACAAAAAAAACCCCACACAAACCCACCACCAAACAAACAAACAAACAAACAAAACAACAACAACAACAACCAAAGCAAAAAAATCTTTCTGGATGTCCTCAAACTACTTTTTGAAATACAAACAAACCCAAGGAAGGGTTGTGTTAATAATGCTAAAAGCCATTCCCCAAGGCACCAGAAGCCCCAAGCCCCTATTCCGAGCCAGCTCTGCACCATCATCCTCTATCTTGTGGTTAACATCGCTGAACGCTGGAGAAACTCTAATTGTTCATAAACAAAGTAGCACTTCCCAAAGTACAGTATTTGTTTAATGGATCGTTAAACCAATATAAATAACGCTGAAGCATGCATGGAAGCAACGAGGATTCAGACGTAATTACACAGGGAAACTTGGAGCGTGACTGTCCGCTCTCGGAGGCTGTGGAATGGAAGGGAGGGGATTAAACCGAGCTCAGGAGGGGTTTGACTCTCCAAAATACCGTTTTAGGTTTTTGCATTTCTTTCCTGCTTAAAGAGAAAATTTTGGGGACGGGCTCTGACCTTTTTACCTTGTTCCTGGAATGATTTCCTCTCTAATGATTTCATCAAGATGAGTGAAATTAAATTAAAAAGGAAAAAAAAAGATCATCGCTTCTACAGCTGTGGGAGTTGTTGGCAGTGATATGAATGAAAAAGCCATGCCAGTTTTGGAGAGGATTTTGGAGTTGTCCTACTGTGTCTGACAGCTGTAGATCCAACTTCCAGAGGGGAGCTTGATGACCATTTTAGTTGACCTGCCGGGGAATTTGCTGCAATTTTGACTTGTTCAGGTATGTAATTTGGTAACTCACTCCATGGCTTCTTGGTCTGCCACTCATTTATCTTTTTTATTTTATTTTTTTTTTTTTCCTGAGAAAGAAGATCTCAGCATTGCAGCTGGAGGAAAAGAGCGTGGTTAGGCTAAAGCCTCATCTGTGCACTGGCCATCTCCAGTCACTCTGACCTTTACTGCACGGGGAGGTAATTTAATGCTCTGAAAATGCCAGTTATGAGCCCTAGTGCAACCTCATTGGCTGGTGCAGACACACAATCAATGGAAGTTTGTTATTCTGTTCATTAATACTTAAGCTAAAGTAAACACATCTGCCAATAATCAGAAATACTGCACAGGAGAGCATCGTTGCACCAATAATTTCCATGCTCTGTGTACAGCATGGGGGAGCACTCGGGGGCTCCAAATATCTGAAATCTAACTCTAATCTGAGCAGTGGAAAATGTAGCATCTTCAGGGTCCTCATCTCCATGACCATGAGTTTTAAAATAAGCTGTTGGGACCCCCTTTGCAGAGGAAGGGCTGATTCAGTCGTGGAACCATCGTAGAATGGTTTGGGTTGGAAGAGACTTTAATTATCATCTAGTTCCAACCCTCCTGCCATCACCAGGGAGGTCACTCACTAAATCAGGTTCCTCAGGGCCCCAGCCAGCCAGTCCTCACATGCCTGATGGGTGCACCATGAGGACGTGAGGTCTTCATGGACCTCTGCTCCAGGTACCTCATGCATTGGAGAGGAGTTAATATTCCTCTTTCTGCATCAAGAGCTGAGTTCTGGGCTCTCTGCTGCATTTTGGTATCTGAGAGCTCTGGATTTTATCCCTCCTGTGCTTCTGGATGCCTGTGGGTGCCCTTGTCAATGTGATGTGGGGAGAGGGTGATCCCCATGGAGGGATGCTGCTCTCCAGCTCTTGCTCAAAGCCCTACCACATTATAAAAAACATCTATGAAACCCTGACCTGCCTAATGTGTCCAGACCATTAAGCTTTATTATTTTTTTGGCAGCTGGACATACAGAGGGACCTACCAACCTCCCTCCTCATCCACTCTAATCCCAGCTCTGGAGCTCGGTTTTCTGGAGCCAGCAACATCCAGGGGATGCAACCAGAGCAGGCTGGGACACCCAAGGGTGCCCGGAGTGCGGGATTTCCCTGTCTTTCCCTGGGACGTGAGAGGTGACAGCTCTCCCACCTTCCCGGACCTGGAGAGGGCAGCAGAGAAAAGCGGAGCACCCTTGGCTGCAAGCGCCTGGATGGAGCAGGAGCAGCTGCGTTGCAGTATCCAAACACACTTCTCTGTGAGGAGGGTAATTTAGAGCAATTACACCGATTATTATTGCTTTTCTAATTAGTGCTTTTCCTACAGAATTAGCTGAGTGTTTATTAGGAGCCGCTTGTTGCCAATAGCTTAACTGCTTCAGTACCAGTTTTTATCAAACATTAGAGTGGCTTAATTTTATTATTTTTTTTTTTTCCCCCTCTGCGTGTAACTGGTTTTGTTATCTGGTTTCACATAAAAGCCCCAATTAAATATTCATTTTGCTTTGTTACATATGGCATTAAATTTTCATGAGCTGTATGTTCTCCTTGAATTTTGGGGGTGGGGGGGTGGTGGCAGGGAGGAGAGGGGCGAAGTAACCCTCGTTCTCTTAAAGGCAGGGATGCTCACATGTGTTTTTTGCTTTAGTGACAGTGAGAGAACTGGGAAAAACAAAAGAAAAATTTTTTTAAAATCAACAGAAAAAGCTTTTTCTCACGTACAGTAGAGATCCAGCCTGAAACCCACCAGCTTAAAGGAAAAAAAAAACTGTGAGGCAGGTGGAGTTTCGGTGTCCCTCTTTGCATTGCAGCACAAGGTTGCGGCATCAAGGCTGGTCCTGGGAAAAAAAAAGGCTCCTTAGGGGCAGAGAAGGTGGTTTTTCACTCTCAACCCCTTCCTCCCCATCTTTCTAAGTGTCTTTGAGCAAGTTTTGTGGGTCTGCAGCCCATACAATCCTTCCTCTGTTCAGCCAGGGTGCGAACTTGTGTTCCTGGGAAGGGGTTACGTCTTAGCAATGTGGAGGGAAATGGTTGGGATCAATGGTGGCTTGATCAGGGGATTAACAAAATTACCAACAATTAAATCCTCACCGTCCTCTCTGATGAGTGGGTAAGGATTTAAAGAGCAAAATTCTGACTTTTTTTTTTTTTTTAAGCCATGAAATTTAAATTATAACAGCAAAGATAAAACTGCATTTGAAGCAAATTCTTTCGATGTATCCCATAAAAATCCAATTAAATACTTTCTCCAAAATAATACTTGTTCTTAAGACACCTTAGAGGTTTGTTGTTTGGTTTCTTTTCCTTTTTTTTTTTTTTTTTTAATTATGTGTTCACTGTCAAGGGGAAAGTGTGGTTTTGTTTAATTTTTTGACCAATTCTCTTTGGCCATTTTTTAAGCAGTGTCATGACTTTGTATGAAATTTAAGCACCCCTGTCTTTTTCCTTAGAAAACAGTAATTCTTCCTATCTGTGCTTTGAATTATAAAGGGAAACAAAAATGGAAAAATGAGGAAAAAGTATTATTCTCAGTTTTTCTTCCTCTTCCCTTGCTTTCAGGAGGCAGATGGGGGCGATGGGACACGGAGAGCCAGGAAAGAGCTGTCACCTTTTTCCTCCTATTACCCTCAAAACCAGACAAAATAATCCAGTGGCTTTCAAAAAAAGCTAGTAGTATGAATATTTTTGATGACTTTTAATAGTAATACAGTGGGTTTTAACACAGGATACAGAGGAAATCCCACGTCCTGCAGAAGGTGCTGGGATGAGCATGTGGGCTTCAGATCTCAATAAAGGCATTGAAATTATTGTCCATAATAAAAAAGTTTCTAACTGGTGACATTTCTGCCAGTTCTGGGTGTCACAGCCATGCCTGACTGCCTGTTGTGAGCTCGAAGAGCTGCCTTGAGCGAGGAAACACATTTTTTTTCTATTTGAGGGTAAAATAGGTTCAAAATACTTGTCCAGCATAGGCAAAACAAATGTCTTCGGTGTTTCTGGATGTGATCTGTGTGACTGATTTTATATATTGTAATTAACTATTAAAATGTGACATAATATAAGTAACATTATATACATTTGTGTGTGTCTTATATTTTATATATATATGTATTTATTTTAGGATGTATTTCTCCACAATATCAAGGCTCGTGGAATAACTACTTGGCAAAACATTGACCAGAATATCAAATCCTCCGAATTATGTCCTACTTATGGGTTTCCAAAAGCAAGCTTTAGAATAAATTCCAGGGGATAAGTAGGATGGGAAATACGCAGGCTAATATGTGTGCACGCATCGCGAGCGGCGCCGCTGCAACGGCTCGAGCCGGGGAAGGTGGGAAGATAAATGAAATTCATAGTCAATACATCATTTCTTATCCCCCTCTTGGGGCAAAGGGTTCAGGTTTTGTTTGGTTTGGATTTCTTTTTTTGCCTGTGTTCATCTGTGACTTCTCTGCAGCTATCCCTGAACGTGACAGTAGCAGCAGGGAGACCTCGGGGTACCTGGTGGGACCATCCCAACCTTCCCAGGGTCTTCAGGCACATCCCTGACACTTGGGGATGGGCCTCTCTGAGGCACCAGAAGTCCTGATTTTGGATAATGCCATATATTTCTTTTTAAATTTTTTTTTTTTAAAGTCCGCTTCAATTACTAATTCCTTTCTTTGCTTTAAATAGCAAATTTTAAACCAAGCTTAACTCCAAAGAATCTATGGAGCATATTAGAGGTGAATAAAAGCTGGAGGAGAAAACAAATCATTCCCATGTCAAAAGGTGAACAAATTTTCACTAAATAACATTTACTAAATAACATCAAATTAAAAGACTTTGTCTAGAAACAAAATGCTCAAAAATTTAGAGGCAAGCATCTAATTGGCATATTTAAATGGCATATTTGAATTTCTAAATAGTGTTTTGAAATGATCCAAAATTACTTGGAAAATGTGAAGCCCTTGTCACCACCACTGTCTTTGAAAAAAAATTGAGTGAAACAAGTAGGGTCATATTAAACAGCCCTTTAAAATAATTCTTCATATCTTTAAGAGAAAAATAAAACCCCTTTGCTTATAGGTTTCACATGCTGTTTTTCTCCCAATTTCTTCTAGAAAAGAAGAAATTTTCTAGGGCTAGAAAAAAAGGGAGAACTTTTCAATTTGATCCCTAGGACAGTGGGTGGTTGGTAGGGAGGACCTGGGGTGCTCTGGGCAGGATGCAGATTTGAGTGGCTCATCTCTCCACCAGCACCCAGGGCAAAGGGGCTTTTCTGCCCTGACTTTGTCTCCCTGTTAGTTTAAATATGCTTTTTTCATAAGTACAGGCACAGATGGGTCACTCTTAAAGGGTTCATCCAAGCCTGGCATTCAAATTCTTCTCTTCTATCACACGCACCCATCAAGGATTTTGCATCATGGAATGAAAAATCTTTTGGTTTGGAAGGGAACCTAAAGCTGATACCATCCCACCCCCTGCCAGGGGCAGGGACACCTTCCACTATCCCAGGTTGTTCCAAGCCCCATCCAACCTGGCCCGGAACACTGCCAGGGATCCAGGGGCAGCCACAGCTGCTCTGGGCACCCTGTGCCAGGGCCTCACCACGTTCCCAGCCAGGAATTCCTTCCCAATATCCCATCTATCCTGCCCTCTGGCACTGGGAAGCCATTGCCCCTTGTCCCATCGCCACATGCCCTCATACAAAATCCCTCTGTCTTTCTTGTAGGATGAGATGAAGAACTTCAGGAGAACAAAATTTCCTCATATTTGCAACAACAGGGGAAAAGCTGAAGCCATTCGCATGATGAAGTGCCCAGAATTACTTTTCAACTTGTTACTCACCTAATTGAATTGTTGTCCAGAGAGGCCATGGCTGCCCCATCTCTGGAAGTGTTCAAGGCCAGTTCGGATGGGGCTTGGAGCAACCTGAGATAGTGGAAGGTGTCCCTGCCCATGGCAGGGGAGTAAAGTGACACATCTTGAAGGTCCCTTCCAGCCCAACCATTCCAGGAGTCTGTGATCTTATCTTCTCACAAGTCTGAAGATGGGAAGAAGAGAGGACAAAGGGCTACATTCAGCCTGGGAAAAGCAAAAACCCCACAAATCCATTTCATTCTTAAAAAATGTGCGTGGGTTAGACTTGAAAAAAAGACATAAAAATACCGTATATGAAAGGAAAAAAAATTATTTGGCATCCAGCAAATTTTGCAAAACTCTTGAAAATTTCTCAAAGTTACAAATTCAAGGAAAGGCTTCTTGTTTAGACCAAAGCCTGAAAAAAATAACCTCTTGACTAGGTCTGTGCACTCTATTCCCAGTGAGTCTGTCTCTTTCCTAAACATGAAGGTGAGCAGGCTGCTCCTCTGAGCTGTGCAGTCTGGGAACGGGATCATACGTGGGGGTCTCCAGAAGCCAGACCTTAGAGAGAATCCTCAGGAAAAAAATGGGATTGAAAAATACACAGGCCAATACACACAGGGTCAGCAAAGCTGTTCTCCTAGGAGTTTAAATAGAGCGAGGCAGCCAGGGATGAATTTTGTTTGTTGCAAGTTTGATTGTTGCAGGTTCATCTCCATCCGTGAATTGTAGCTGAGATGCTGCCATGGGTTGGTGCTGTTGGGAAGGGCCAGGCCTGTCAGTGCTTTTGGTGGCCAAAGACCACAGGCCTCAGTGCTTTTGGTGGCCAAAGAGATACTGAGCAGGGGTTTGCTGCTTGGTGGGATAAATGAGCCCAGCGAGGTGGTGCTGGGGCAGTGCAGATGCGATCGGGATCATCTGAGGAGGGCTGTGCCTCATTTGGGAAATCACAGAATCATGGAATGGTTTGGCTTGGAAGGGACCTTAAAGACCATCTCGTTCCAACTCCCCTGCCAAGGGCAGGGTCACCTTCACAACCCCAGGTTGCTCCAAGCCCTGTCCAATCTGTCCTTGAACACTTCTAGGGGTGAAGCGAATGAACATGTGGAATGTGTGGCTTTTTGGAGAAAGTGACTGATTTGAGATACACACCACTGATTTTCCAGCCACGAGCCAGTGAAACAAGAACTTGCAAATAGTGCTGTGCATGCAGGATTCTACTCTTCCCAGGCCAAATTTGACCGAGCAGCACTCAAATCCAGGTCAGCTCTGTTTTCACCTTGAGGCTGGCGAGGGAGTTTCTGCTGGAGTTCATTTTCCTGATTTCTCTAAACCGTGTTTCCCCACGTGGACGCGCACCCCTCGCTCGGAGAGAGCCATGACACCTTCCCTCAGGTGGCAGCCACCCCTCAGGGATGCCAGGTGTAAGGATCACCCTTGTTCTCTGGAAAATCCCACTTCTGGAGGCTGATGAGCAATAACCCAAGGTGGGAAGCATCCAGGAATGGTGAGCAATCCCTAAAAACCAGTATGGGCCACCTTTGAGTGTGCTGGCCCCACAGCAAGGCAAGGGCACGGAATCTCTTTCCTCCAGCAGGAAGATCAGACTGTGTCCCCACAGGGTTTGGGTTGGAGGTTGGAAATCAAGCTGAGTTCCCTGGCCCGTGGCTTAGTGGCATGGAAACGAAATGCCCCAGCAGGTTAAGAACTGGCTCTTCCACCTAAAGGATGGAAAGGAGGGGGGGAAAAAGCAAGAGAGGGAAAGCGCCGCTGCCATTGAATAATTGATGAGTTTCAGACCAATCAATGCGACAGCAGAGCAGGGCTAATTAAAGGTTTCTGAGGAATCCCTGTAGTAATTTACTTGAATGTAAGAAGTTCATATTCTCTCTCCCTTTTTTTCCCCTCCCTGTTCCCAGGAATTCCAGTTTTAGGCTTCGGCGGTCTCTAACCACCGCTCACTTTTCCCCTCCAGGGGGATGTTTGCTATGGAAATATGCAATTAATATTGCAGCGATCATAATTGCTAATTATTAAAACAATGCTACCCCCTTTTTCATGGCCTACTTTCTTGCTCAAAATGATTTAAATAACAGGGAAAAGAAAAAAAAAAAAAAGAAGCAGAGACAAGGTGGCTGGGGCTCAGCTGAGCCAGGATTAAGCGCTGAGAATGGCTGGGTTTGGCTGTAATTTGGTGAATTCCCACATCTGCCTGAAAACTGAGGGCAAGGTGATGCTGCCGGCGAGTGGCCCTTGCCATAACCTTGAGCCATGCCAAAAATAACACTGTGCAATGCCAGAACAACCTTAACCCATTTAGTGATGAGGGTGTCTGGATGAGGGTATCTAGATGGTCTGCCTGTGTTTCTGAAGCAGCTGTCGTGGTGCTGTCCTGGTGCTGCCATGAAATATTAATAGTCAGTGATGAGGAATTAACTGTCAGAGGTGTAGGCTGTCAAGGGAAAGGCAAATCAGGCAGGGAAGAGGTGCTCAGTGCCAGGGACCTGGTCTGGGGAGAGGAGGCAGTTCCTTCCCACACCTGACCAGGACTCACCATCCCACCAAAAAAAAAAAAAAAAAGGGGTCTTTTTGGGCAGCCCAGGTTGGGAACCTGGGGGAGCGGAGCAGAGCACAGCCCAGCTCATGGTGTTTCCTACAGGACTTAAAACCCCAAGGTCAGACTTTGAGGAAACAGCCTCAAGCTGTGCCAGAGCAGATTTAGGTTGGCTGTTAGGAAAATTTCTTTATGGAAAGGGCTCTCAAGCCCTGGCACAGCTGCTCAGGGCAGTGGTGGAGTCCCCATCCCTGGAGGGATTTAAAAGCTGTGTGGATGTGGCACTTGGGGACATGGGGAGGAGTTGGCTGGGCTGGGGAATGGTTGGACTTGATGAATGCAGAGGTTTTTTCCAACCTGAATGATTCTGTGATTGTCTGATGGTCAAGAGCTGAAATGTTGTGGGGCTGAGTTGCTCCCCATGCTCTGCACCCCAACCTTTTCCTGACCCACTGCTTGGGTCACACGGCAGGGAAACTGGACTCAGCCGGGGTGGGACGGAGGGAGCTCACACGTGGCATCACAGGAGGTTGCACGGATTTAGACCCACATGAGAGGCCACTGTAAGAGCTGCCAGCGCCCAGAGCACTTGCAGAACTCCTTGGAGCACCTCCTCCACACCGTGGCAGCTGCTGCCATTGTGAGGGCAGGGCACTTCAATAACAGACTGCACTCAACCACGGAGCAACCGCGGCGTGAAGAGCACCGGGGCGGTTCCATCGCCCGCATGAACGCGGAGGGAGAGAGACGAAATTCCTGCTGCTGAGGGTGCTGGCATCGCGTTCAGCCGTTCATGCACCGACAGCAGACTGCAGGGATCTGGGGGGGTCTGGAATCTGCTGGGGGTTTCTGGAAGCAATGTATGTGGAAATAAGGTTTTAAGGAGTCCCCCCTGTCTGTTGAGGCTAGCGACGGAGCTGTTTTCTCCCGCACATAAATGAAAGTAAAAAATTGTCAGGGTTATAATAAAACATGAAAGGCTTATGTATAAGCTGGGAAGCAAGGCTTTGAATGGGTTCCTGGTGGTCTCAGGTGGTGAAAGGTGTAGCTATAATACAGCGAGCAATTAGAAACAGGTTTGCTATTAACTGGCTTACTGTGCTGGCTGCTTTGATGGAGCTGACCTTTCCCTCCCAGCCCGTCCTGGAGCAGGTGACAGGTTGGAGAGTGCCTGGCCCTCACCCCTCCCTGTTAAGTACAGGTTTCGGTCCCACGTATCATATCTTTTCCTGCCAGAGGGGAAGGCTTTGGTGTGTGTAGAGCTGATGGAGTGATGGTTGAGCCCTGGCTCTAATTGCAGCGTGTAGGCAGTGCAAACCCGTGGTGGGGAAGGCAGGAGGAATGGGCTGAGCTCCCCGTTGCTCTTTCAAGAGCAAAAAAAACCCCTGGTGGATCTGGGATGTTTGAGGAACTTTTTTTTTTTCTCTCTCTCTGTCTCATTACAGTGGGATGCACCACCTCTAAAAATCCCTATGTGCTTTCTAGCACTGTCAAAGGTTCATTACTGACGTTACTGGCTGATGTGCCTGGAATTTCTCATATTTGCCCTAGGAGTGAATGGGGAGTTCTGTTAAGAGACAAAAATTTTCCTGATTTGCTGAGTTTTTATTTTCAAAGGACTTGAACTAAGTAATCTTTTCCTGCAGCTCACGAAGCTGCCTGGAAGTTACCTGATCTAGTTTCAAATCCACCGCTGATCCTGCTGGGATTTGAACCAGTAATTTGAAGAAAAGCTTTCTGCTGCTTTTCTTAGGTGTGCTCTGCTTTCCACCACCAGGCATCTTGTTGGGTGACCCGTGATGAAGAGGCAGAGTGGGCAGGTGGTGTTGGGCTTCTGCAGAGGGAGAAAGGGGATTGCTGCCACTTCCAGTGGGTAAGGAACAATAGGTTTTGGGCTGGGCATGGCAGAGGTGGAAGAGCTGCTGCTCTTACAGCTCCAGCCAGGTGACTCCTGTCTCCATTTTGATGTTCACCACACCTGAAGCTGCACCTTTTTGTCCACAATAAATGTCTGGTCCAGGGGAAGGTGTCCCTGCCCATATCAGGGCGTGGAATGAGACGAGTTTTAAGGTCTCTTCCAACCCGAGCCGTTCTAGGATTCTGTGAAATGGAAAATGCGGGTACAGAAGCAACTGAGGGGAGTCACTCAAGGCTGCTGAAGAGCCAGGCAAGTAGCAGAGTCTGCTACAGACCTTTTCTTAACCTTGTGCTAGTCAGAGCTTTACCAACACATCTTCCAAATCTGTTGCCCTCACTCGGTCCCTTCCTCGTTTCCATCACACCAATAACACCTCAGTTGCAGCTTTGGGGAAGATCCATTGTCAATTATTCAAGAAAATTACCACTGCTGGTTCCTGCAGGCTCGGGCACCCCTCTAAAATGCTGCCACGACCCACAGCGGGCTCCCAGTGGAGTGTATAACTCCTCTCCTTCCCAAGCTGAATGATTACATTTTCACCCAGAGTTGGTAGATGAGCAGTTCAGATCTGCCCCTGACTTCTGAGGGTCTTGGAGCCTCCCATTGATGGAATTTGGAGGGAAATAAAAACACTCTCCTGTCCAGCAGGTGTGGGCCACCAGGCTGATGGAACTGTGTATGCCAGGATCCTTTTGTCCTCCTGGATAGCAGCAGATGGTTGAACAAACTCAACGGTTTATCCAGCTGAATTATGGCAACAAGTTTGAGGTTGTTTGCATTCAGGTTCACACTGTTCGCCTCCTTGGATGAGGCCGTTTGTTAATTAAAAGGCGAGGAGAAGCAAAACCAAAGCAAAGCAAAACCAGAAAAGGGGTGACTATGCCCAAATGCTGGGTGGTTTTTCATCACCTACAATCAGGCGCACAGGGAGGAGAGACGGACCTCATGTTGCACTCATCCTGGGACGGAGGGAGCGTCCCCGGAGGAGAGGAACTGGTTAAAGCCGCGGCCGGGGTGTAGCAGCAGGATCCCGCGCGCGAGCGGTGAAGGATTGGTGGGCTGTAATGATGCGCGCGGGCCGTATGGAAATGCCCACCAGCCCTCGGCAGAGGCCGCGGCGCAGACGGGGGGACGCGGCACCGAGAGGCAGAGGGAGCGTTATTGATGCGCTCGCCTCGGGGAGGGAAGCGGATAATGGATGTGGGATGTTGGCCGTGCTTTGTCATCAAACGAGGGGCCTGAAAGATGGTGCGCTGCAATATTATCAGTCATTCCTTGATCAAGATGTAATGCTCTCAGGGTCCTTTTCTTTCTCTCTTTCTCCCCCACTGCAGTCGAGAACGCTTTTATTTCTCCCTCTTTGACCTTTTTGCTCCGGTGTTTGGGATGCTTGGATCCATTCTGCTTTTAACCAAGAGAGCACTACCCTCCCCTCTCCTCTTCCTCCCTTCCCCCAGGCCTGAAGATACTGTTGTGAACTCGAGGAAATCATGTTTCCCTATCTGTGTGGCTTCATCTTGAAAAGGCCTCTTGCTTTTCATTTCCCCCCTACCCCTCCATACCGTTAATAGATTATGTGTATGCATACAAATACTTAAGTTTTATTTCTACGGTACTATAGGTAAGAATAGTGCTTCATAAACAAATAAAAAGGTCAGTCCCTGCTTTGAGATTGCCATAACACAGCAAGGGATGGCAAATAAGGGGTTTTATTACATCTCACCTGTATTTAGGCAAATCAAACAATTGCATTTTTTACAGCCCTGCGTAATGGCCTGATGCAACCAAATGAGACCTCTCTCCTGGGGAGTTTAAGCAGCATATTAGCTTTATCACTTGATGACCCATAAAATGGTTGTGCACCCCTTAGTGATTACCTGACTTACTCAGCACAGCTTGGCAGGGAGGATATTTAAACATTTTTTGCATTATCAGTTTCACAATGTCATAGTTCTAGTCGTCAGCCTTTCAAAGGAGGTGGCTTTCCTTTCCATCTATTATATGGGGAATCAGACTAAGGAAAAGGGGGTTGGGAAGAGAAAAATATGGTTTCTCCGTATCTTGGAGGCAGAAATAGAATTTGGGACATCTTCTCTTCCCCCTGTGTCTCCTCTGATGGCATTTCATTTCGTGAATAGCTTTGTAGTTGTGAACCTCGTGGTGTTGATGGACAGGGTAAATGGAGAAACATTTCCTCTCCCACGAAGTGGCAGCGATTTGGTGTGTGCTGCAGAGTGGTGTTGAGATGCACAGCAGAAAAGAGGTGGGAGTAAAATCCTGCACATCATCTCTGCAGGCTGCACGTGGCAGGAGAGCCCCAGTTCCTGGGCTGGTTTTCTGGGCTGCAGAGCTGTCCATCCACCTTTGGGCACTGCAGCCAGTTTTTGCTGTGTTTATCATCATCTCTTCACTAATTGTCTCTAAGTTCATGTCTCTTGGTAGGGTTCATTTGCAGAAATGCCAGGTTTGGGGCTGCTCCCAGGTGAAAACTGTCCACAACTGGAGTAGATGCTGGGCAAACCCTCACCAGCATCCCATTGAGTCACCTCTCGTAATAAATGACAAATGTTGCTTTTCTGCAGCTGACAAAGAAATGTACACTTAGAGAAACTCTCTGGGTTGGCATTAGAAGGAGCGTTTCAAAGCACTTATGGTCAAACATCTCCTCCACTCCATTTGGGAGTTGTTTCTCCTTCCTTGTGAACAACTCCCAAATCAAGGGTGTAAGTGATGACAGCACCAGTGTTTACCTGTAATTCCCCTACACTGCAGCTGGAAATGCAAAAGGAATGGGCTCCAGAGCGATTTTTGAGAGAGCAACAACAACCTTGGAGGAATGAGATCCAAAAACTGGGCCTTGGGACGAGAACTTTCAATGACAGTGCTTTTGAGCATCTCAGTTTTTGGGAGCTGCTTTGCGCGTAAAGCAAGTTAAAGATTTTTTTAAAAATTTTGTTGAAAACTTCAAGATTTCGGAATTATCATTTTGCTGAATTTAGATAAAAATTAGGACTTGGATATAAGCAAATATTTTTGTACCTTTTCAGAAAAACTCAGCTGATTATTTAATTGAAAATAACTCCTAAATTTAACTTTAAATCGGTTGAAGGCATGAAAAGAAGTATGACTTGAGATGAAATAAAATTTCTTTAAATGAGACATTTCAGTGTTTTAGAAAGTTTTTCTATTGTTGCAATCAGGATGAGAAATACTTTGTGCGTACCAAAAGAGCTCTGCTCCTGAGAAATGTCTTCTAAGGATAAACTTACGGACCACTCTGCTTTTTAGGTAGGAACCTGGGGAGTTACTTACTCTGTCTTTGGGTTTCTTAAAGATACCTTCCCACTGATTTTGTGGCCCAGAGCTCTCAACCCCTCTGTTTGACTCAGTCACCACACTTGCACGGACCACAACTGGGCTACAACCTGAGGTCAATCTGCCAGCCCCTCAGAGGTGTTCTGGTAGTCCTGAGGCATCCGGATGCCTGCGTTTGGGAATTTCATTCCCATCTGCTTTGCAATGTGGCTTCATACGACCTCTCTTGGTTGGACTTAGATGCATTGAGACTCACTGAGCTCCATCCAGCTGACTTACAGCACTGGAGAGTGGGTGGGATGTCTGAGCAGCAAGGCTGCTCGCAGCTCCTACAGCATCTTGCCAATGGGCCCAGATGTCACCAAACATCACCAAACTTGTAGCTGAGCCCAAAATTGCACCACCTTTGGGCTGCAAAGGAGGTTAAAAGTGTAATCTCTGCTGTTGGCCTCACTCACAGCATCTCCATCTGCCAACGGCCTGAGGAACACCCAAGAGTAATCTTCCAACCTTTGTGGAAAATTTTGAGGCTGTGCGGTGAGATATCTTACCTTAAATAATTCTGAAACTGCACAGACCTCCCTATTCCTACTGATCCTGTTTCATCAATCACACTGAAACGCCACTAGTCTCTGTGGGAATTCAGTGAGCAGATATCACAAAGGGTTTGCACGGTATGGTGATAGATCATCTCCTCTGAAGTATGCACACTGAGAATATCAGCAGCAGGATTTACTCCCAAGAGACAGACCCTGGGCCTTAGTTATAGACTACTGTCCTATTCATTACCTTGTCATTGGTTCCAGCTCTGGGTTGATCTCAGATGGCTCTGCAGGGAGCAGAGAAGAGCACTTTGAGGTTCTGTCACCAACTAGGTGGAGCCACCTCGGGCAAGCCACTTGCTCCTGGGTCACCAAAACTACATTGGCTCTTCAAACTTGTTGACACAGATGGGAGATTGTGGGGTTTTTTGAGTATTTTGACTCTTTGCTCATGTCTTTAGTCAGGATGTGCTTCTCTTTCAGCTCCTGAGGTTCAATCCACTGGAGAGAGAGGATGTGGAAAGGCTGCAGGGTTTGCCTTCTCTGGAAAACCTTTGAAGGGCTGAAGACTGCTATCTCAAAGTCACCAACTGGGAAATTATCATAGAATACTCTGAGTTGGAAGGCATCCACAAGGATCATCAGGTCCAGCTCCTTTCCCTGCAAAGACACTCCAACAATCCCACCCTGTGCCTGAGAGTGTTGCCCAAATGCTCCTGGAGCTCTTGGTCGGCTTTGGTCAGCCTTGGGGCTGTGACCATTCCCTACAGAGGTAGATGATGTTGACCCATTTCTGATTTGTTTACAATAACCCACACTCTCTTCTCCTGTGCACCAAAGGCTGAAGCTTCTGTGCCTTTTTCCATTTATTGCTGCTCCACCAGAAATGACTATCACCTTAGAAATTACTCACATCATTTTTTCAGCTTGCTTTTGGATGTCAAACCGAGCAACAATCCAGGAATCCAAGATAAACGCGTCAATTTAAGCAAGTTTTTTTTGGTTAGTCTTTGTAATACAACTTCACCCAAATGCTTCCTAAATCAGAACTCTGCTTTGGATTTGACAATTCTTTGATGATTTCCGAGACTTGGAGCAAATAATGCAGCTGGCTGCTGAGGGGCTCCACTGTGGGGGCTAGTTTGTGGAAACAAATCCCTAACTATTCTGGTCTATAAATCCTGAGCCTAACACCATGAGGCTTTCATCAGTGAATTCACTCCCAGCATATTGGCATTTTAAGTTTTTGACAATCCCATTTAACCATCTATATTGATTGCAGGTTTGGGTATATACAAAGGAGCCTTTTTCAGGGGGAATTTGAATTCCGTCGGAGTAGGAGGAAAGCCCCAGATCACGTCAACGCACTTTGGTACTTAATTGGCAATCCTGGGATAGTGTAACTTCAATTAAAGTGAAGTCATCCCACATACCTGCCTACTGACCTGAGTTCCTGCATGAGCATGACGATGTTTGATAATGAGCGTGGACAGCACACGGTGTAACAGCCCAAGGTATTGAGTGTCCCGAAGGCACGAGGTATCAAATCTCCTTAAGGCACCCTTTTCTTTTGTTTTTCTCTTTGTTGTTATTATTATTATTATTATCATTATTATTATTGTTATTTCTTTTCCCCTGTAGTGGCTTTACCCACCTGTAATTGCAATAGAAAGAGGGAGCCAGGAGATATTTCTTTGCAGACGAGACAGTGGTTGTGTTATTATGGTGTATTATGTTACTTTCCATTAGACCAAAAACTTTTCATCTCTAACCCTAGGAGGTGACCTACAGTAAATACAGTGTCGTATTTAGCTTTTGTAAATAGCTTAGCTCTCATGAATGTTTTATAGTGGGGTAAATATCACATTCTCTCCACTTATTTACATCCGCACAGCATCACAGAAGACTTGTTGGTATTAAATATTAATTGTAAGCGTTAGTGAATCTATGCTTTTGTCAAGAGTGCACTGGGCCACACATCTTTTTTGGCCTCACACATTGAGAAACCGCATGATCTTCCGAAGAAAGAACTGGAAGTGCATTATCATTGTTTTTAACCAAACTGGCCCTCAGCTTGATGGCTTCAGCTCCCATTCCTTTCGCCCAGCTGGGAGGAGGGAGAGAAGTCACGGGCAAAGATGCACAGGGCTGACCCAAGGCTTTGGCCTTAGTCTGTGCATCTCTGGCATCTCAGGGCAAGTCCCTGTGGAAGGGTTTTGGAGATTTATGAAGGCCAGAATGGATCAGGCAGTCTGGCTTCCTCTGTACCTCGGTCCGGTGACCTTCTTGATTGAGCCAAGAACTTGTGTCTGCCTGAAGTATATCTTACTGGGAAGCAACCACATTTTTGGCTGGAAGACATCAATCAGTGGTGAACACACCGTATCCCCTGGTACACTGCTATTACTTGATTCATTGTTAATTAATTTTAGAATTACCAATGATTTCTTATGCCATGCTGCAATTTTCCTGGTTTTTTACTTCTAGACGTGGATTTTTGTTGTGTCTTTCCTGGCAGATTTGCAGACCTTGTCTTGTATCTTGTACTTTCCTCCTGGGAAGGGCAAGTTCTTGATGTCATGATGGAGGGTAATAATTCTTCTCTCACTCTGGATAGGTCTAATACATGGAGCTCTTGCTCTCTGTCAGTTTCAAATTGTCCACGGTGGTTTCTTGTATCTCAGTCAATTCTTGCATCTCACCTGTTTTAGGGCTGGGGGATGTTCTCAGTACTCCAGGATCAGTCTCTCCTTTGTGCATAAAAGCTGCTTTTTCAGCATTGAGTCTTCCTCCAGAGTGACTACGACTCATTACAAGTTTTGGTCTCAAAGCTTTTTTAATCCAACCCAGACTTTTTCACAGATAATTTTTTGAGAAACTCTGAGTGAGACCTGCCTTTGAACATGAACAAGACTCTGGCACGTGCTATTTTTACAGTCTATGAACACAGCTTCTGTTTCCCCCTCAAACCTCAGAATGACTTTTCTCAGGCAATGACCATGGGTTATCGATGACCCACGTGCTCCATACACCCAAATAAATTTGCACCAAGGCATCATTTCAGACGTGTAAGTGGGAATGCACAGAGATGCCAACATCTGTGCTATTGGTTGACTTCAGCAGCGTCTCACCAACCTAACACTGATTGATTTCGTGTTCACCCATATTGGCGTGTCTCTGTTGCTTCCCCTTGAGTCTCTGCTGAATTATACAAATGTGGGAGGGCAGAAAACAGGAAAATTGGTTAAAGATCAGGGCAGGATACAAGGGTCAATATCTTTGAGATATTCTTTTTTAAACATTTCTCCAGAATGTTTCATCTGAAGGATGAATTCTTTCTTTTCCTGCCTGTTGCTGGTGCTGGTTGGGGTCATTGTTTATGTTCTGGCTGGTATTGGAAAGGTGGTTACTTACACATGGAGGAGAGATAGAGTAATGGAGTTTAACAGCATTGATTTTACACAGAAGGCTCGTTCTGCACTTAAACCCCTCCTTTCCCCATGAATACCTTATTTAAATGGTTGGTACATAATTTTTTAATGAGATGCTCCCTAATCCATCTGACCAAAGACTAGGAAAACTATGACTCCACATGGAGGGACAAAAGAGCTTCTGGTTTTGTGAACTGTCTGATTCTCTGATTCATTGACTTTGGGGGCCTTTCCTGTGGCAAGAAATGCCTTTTCTGCCCCACCTGCCCCCAACTCATTAAAATGATTGCAGGAACCCGAGCAGTTGCTGGAGTTTGTCAAGTGACTCTTAGCCCAGAGTACCAGCCTCGTTATTTTTAACCAATGCTAATCAAATTTTGAAGCATCCATTATGCCCTGGTCCAGGGGCAAACTAAACTACATTACAAAACACTTAAGCCCTGCAAAAAATTTCCTGACCTCTGAAATCTCTTATGACCTAGTTGCAGCTTCACAATGTCTAGCACTAATCTCTCCATTAAAGCCTTTTCACCTATTTCCTAAACTGCTGCACAATGTATGTATTTAGACAAAAGCAGCAGCTTTCAGAGCCATTAAAGGCTCAAGCCAAAAGTAAAGATGATTTTCTTATGGCTGAGGATGTCTGACAGCCTCGGGGGGTTGGACAACACCATGTTCTTCAGCTGACCCTTATTTAAGACAACTTGTGAGTGTCAGGATTATGATGCTAAGATTACTGTGATATTTAAATATTATGTTATTAGTCAAATACTGGCATGTATAAACCCAAGATAATTTGGGGGGAGAGAGGATTGGTGAAGGGGGGGAATTCACTGTCAAGGCTCAGATTTAAGCTGTTAGATTCAGCTCACAATCTAGTCTTGAAAAATATGTTTTCCCCCACTTATAAACTGGTATTTATGTTTACTGCAACTTAAATCATTCCTCTCAAGTTTGGTGACCCTGCTTTCTTTTAATTCACTAATTACCTTTCTAATGGTTCAAGTGTGTTTCATTGGTGGGAGAGTGTGCTAAATCTTCCTCTTCACTTGGAGGGAAGGAGAACCTGAAATCTGTGTTACTCTCCACAATTTTTATGTGTCTGAAACTCTCAGAACTCCTACAAATAACAGCCAAGATCAGTCAGGGACTTACCTCTCCTGAGGAAGAGCACACGTGTCAGCTGGGCAGAGGGCTTGCTTCGCTGTGAATAAGTAGGAAGAAAACCAAATTAAAGGTCTCTTCCAGACTCACCCTGATCCTTCAGCCATTCCACAGGTAGAGAAAGGACCCATGTGAGGTCAGAGGAGCTGCCCTTATGATTTTGTTTGTCTCCATCAGATGTGCAGAGCAATCGGTCTGGGTCCCAGCAGCCCAGTCGTCAATGTCGGAATGTGGATGGGATGATTCCCACCCTGACACATGCACAGATCACCTGCTGTGCAAAAAAACTTTGCCAGAAATCACGATCCCATTTGTTCTACAGGTTCATGAAACAATGAGCCCCTGTGGGGAGTGGGGCCTGCTGGGTCTGTACCACCTTTCCCTGTGGAGAATGGGACCCACCCAAACCCCTTGCGAGCCTCACTTCAGTTCCTGTTTTACCTTTGAAACCACCCTTAGGGGTGGTTTAGATGCATCATCTCCAGGACCCTTGGGTTCCTCCTCTGGAAAATAAGAATTCAGAGCCCCTCAAGACCTACTGGTGCAAATTCAAGGAGCAGAGCAAGTTCTATTGGAGCAGCAAATGGACAGGAAGGAGTTTCCAGGGCAGCCACGGGCACTGCCTGCACTGCCTGACGTGCCATTCGCCTTCCCTATTCTCCTGCTTTTTATTGGAGACTTTTTAGTTGTCATTCTTCACAGTGCTGTGGTCTCAGGATCCAGTTAAGCAAAACCCACATTATCCACACTACCTAACAGTGTGACATCTGTGAATGGCTTTCTAATTACTCAAATAAATCAGCATGATTGGAAATTCTTGAGATTTTATTGGGAAGGAAATTTATAGTAATTAAACCAAATTAATTTTGGATTTCTGTTAATCCAAAGAAGGTTTTGGAAGCTTTGGGTTAGACCTGCATTTTCTCCAGCAAGTGATGTGGGTGAAAGAATGAGAAATTAATTGATTTTGGACAATAAGACGATGATAATAGGAGAATCTTTCAAATGAGTTTGCCATGCATCTTCCATCAATTGCAGAGTGTCTTTTCTGGCATCTAAAAATATCGTTTGGGGCTTTTACTAAAGATTCAAACAGACTGAAAGGAATCTTTTTTAATCAAAATAAAGAACCCTTTTTAATTACTCAGACTCCTTCACAGTTGGAGGTAATAATTGTCTTACGTTCTTAAGTAGTGCTGTTATTAGCCTGCCCTGGGGCTCTTCTATTTTCCAGAAGTTGGCATCGCTCTCTGTTGAATGCCAGGATAGAGCGTGCATCAGCTTAAATTTTTCTGTGTCTTCGATGCTGGGAGTGATGCAGACTGAACCCAGCCTCTGCCTTTGGAGCTGCCAGTCCCAAAATGCCTGTGCACACCAACAGGAGCCAGTCCTAAACGCCAAGGGACGATAAACCCATGTTCTGCAGAAAATTATGTTTTCAGGTCCACGTGTAAGACCACCCTCTTTGTTTTTTCTTAAGCACTTTACAAATGGGGGTTTTTTTGAGGGTTTTCTTTTGGTTTGGGGTGGGGAGATGTCAGTCAAGAGAACAAATATATTTCCTCTCTGTTTTTTTGCTCTGCATTTGAAACCTTCCCTCCAAGACTGATGGAGGGTGATGGAGACCACACAGGCAGTGCCGTGTCCCTCCTCTGTAGCTGCACAGGTGGAGGTTTGCAGACTGTTCTGCAGTATTATCGGGACGGGAATATACATTTTTTGGGAGGGGGAAACAGGATTTAGGGGACCAGGGATTGCTGTTCTTCATGAAGACCTGCTCAATGCCCGCTACAGATCCAGCTGTTAAATAACTGACATAAAATTAACAGCTCTGGGTAGAGTATTGCAGACCCTGAGAAAGGATTTTGAATATTTATGCAGATTTCTGTGTCTTCTTCATGTTCTTAGCAATGGATACTGCTTCTGGGTCTATTCACTTTTTGTCAAAACACTTTTCAAGTGAATACTTTTGTTGTCTCTGGTTTTTTGTGGCTTCTTCCAATGCTGAGTAGCATTGAGTTTTCAATTGCAATGGATGTTAGTGAGAGCAGATTTAGACAGAAAGCCTTTTGACCTACTACACATCAAAACACAGAACAGAGGTGTAGTATTGGCAGACTCAGATTCTGTCACTTCAGCAGCTGTAATCTTTTTATTCACCAGTGTTCTTAATCAAGCACACTTTCCTTTTCCTCTGTAAGTGTGAAAATGTGGTGAAACGCAATGAGGCTGACCCCAAACTGCTGAGAGAAGAGGTTGGATGCAGAACCAAGGCATCCTGACCCCAAAGTTACCACTGCCACCCTACCAGATGTTCAATTCAGCACCTCCTGCCTGATTCAGCCTGTCTCCTTTACACTGTCTTAAAACTACGCAGTAATTTTGGTTGGAAGGAACTCATTGTCTTTATTTGCTGTGAGAGGGGAAGAACCCGAGTCCAGGGAAATAAGTAATTCACCACATAGAGCAAGAACCACGGATTATAAGAAAGTCTACAGAGAGAGGGAAAGAGGAAAAAAAGAAGAGCATGAACATGCCCCCTCTGTGTCTGCAGAAGCCATGTGCTTCGGCCCAGTTATTCAGCAAGTAGATGTGATAAAATGTGGCTAAATCAGCTGCATCAGAGCATCTTCTGAGGCCATGGCCCCTGAGATGGGTTTGGTGGAGGGCCAACATCTTCAAATTAACAATTGCTGACTGTCTTTGATGGGTAGCTGGTTGCCCTGACAGCATGAAACGGTGATGTTTCCATGTTTCCCATCGAAAGCCAAGGAAAGCCTTGTTCCATATTAGCGGAAATGAGAAACTGGTTTGGATATTTTGGGCTGGGAGACGTCCTAAACTTGACGTGCACCTGGAGCTGGTGTAACTGCTGCATTGCAAACCCTTGGCACAGCCAAGCAAAGACCTTCCACTGAGGCACCTTTATGGGCTTGAAAGGCTTTCAGTAAACCAAGGCAAGGTCTGCATGAAAACCCAGGAGGCAAAGAGTTAAGCTGCTTTCATGTTCCAGGTACTTTCCACTAAAGAAGCCCCATATCAGAGTGCTGTATCTTTCTGAATGTGAGTTTAGACTGCTTTTGTGCTAATGCATTTATATTGTGATTGTGAAAAGCTTTTTTTAAAGAGGAAGATAAATCTTACCCAAATCTGATAATCATTTTTAAAAATCTCTGCTCTGAGATTTATGTTGCTTTTTTTCCCCCCCTCCCCCTGACTAAAAAAAAAAAAATAAAATAAATAAAAAAAAGAAATAAAAAGGAAAAACAACAACCCTACCGCATCAAAGACAGAAATAATGGCTTGGAAGTACTTAAAAGCTTATGGATAGGAAACTTAAAAAACTGGTCGGATTCAAACCAAATCCTATCAGATTTTCTTGGTTCTCATAAACCTTTAATCAGCTCCCATGGGGCATTTTTACTAACCATAAAACATGTGATTAGAAGACACATGAACTACTGGAATTATGACAGCGAGATGGGCTTTGACTTTAGTCCGACTTAAGGACGGGAGCGCAAGAAGCCGTGGCAGCGATCCGCCCCAGGAGGGGACACACCGTGCTGCCATCGTGAGAAGCCACGCTGGTGGCAGGACCCTGGCTCACTGGGAGGGGCTTTCAGAGCTCAGGCATCCTCCTCGATGGAGCCTTGGTGCTCTGTGAGGCTCTGGTCTCTGGTACCTGGCTGCTGTGAGCAGGCCACAGGAATGGGACAACTCACGAGGGAGAACAGCTCGGTGTTTACAGCAGAGGGCTGGGATGGATCCCCGTGGAAGGATGGAAAATGTGGCACTTTTACCAACCCTTTCCATAAGGTGATGTCTGGCTGGCAAGGGAAAACATGACCCAGGGTGCCTGGTGGCATCCTGCCCCAGCCAGGTCCAGCCTGTGAACCTGACCCACCCTCTTTCCATCTTAGGGTTTGGTTGGTTTAAAACACCAATTTTTCTGGAGCATGAATTCCCTCCCATGAGTCAAGGCTTTGGCGTTGAATGCAATTTAGTCAGGATGTCTGGGTGCTTTTATCTGATTTATATCTGCTGGGGCACAGTCACTGAGACAGAAGAGATTTTGAATTAGAATCATAGAATCACAGACGGGTTTGAGTTGGAAAGATCTTAAAGCTCATTGCATTCCAAACACACTGCCGTGGGCAGAGACACCTTCCTCTAGACCAAGTTGCTCAAATTAGGCTGCAAATGGCACCTTGGCCCCTTTATGGGTGAAGATAAATATTTATTTGTAAAGGTCCCATGCATGTATGTGTAGGATAGAAATAGGCTGTGAACAGCATAGAAATCACCAGAATGGTAAATATAATTTGGCATTCCTCTGTATTAGGTGTTACAAATGTGAGAATTTCTGTTCCTGACATTCAAAAGCAGCCTTATTTGGGAAAAAACCCAATGCCTAGATAGAGATGAACAGGTCTTTTTAGGATATTAGTGTACGGGCAAAGTTACATGTCCTGTCTTTTTACCCAGGCTGGCATTTTAAAGGACAAAAGGGTTTAGTATGTGCAGACCTGTTTGGGTCTGGTGGGGCAATTTCAGATTAGGGAAAACTGCTGATATTTTAACTGATACCATTGCACGTTAAAAAAATCACCCCACAAAGCACATTTACTCTTTGATATGATAAAGATTCCACTTAAATAAAAAGACCCAACATTGTATCTCTTTTAGGATAAAAGCAAGCAACTTGAGTCTATTACCAAAACCTAGCTTAATATAATCACTTGAACACACCATGCAAAAATGATTCCACGAATTCTGTGTATGTGATACTATTCTACTAAGCTGCTGGGGGACTGAAAACATAACTTAGTTCATCTGCTCCAGTCTTCTCCAAATTCTGCAGGAATTTTCTTGAGTGTGTCTGGGAGGACTATATCGGTTTATGTTACACAAGCTACTGCACCACTCTTTGCTGTAAGATAAATTTGCAGCTCCTAATGCTGTAATGTCTGCAGGAGGATTATTGTGTGTTAATGTGATTTGACTGTGTAGTGGCTGGAACAACACGGAAATGATGGGAGAGCCTGATATCGTGGATTACAAAATACAGAATCACTGGCACAAGTGAAGTCCTGGTAAAACACCAAACTCTACAAGTGTCACTCAGAGCAAAGGTAAAACTGGAAGCACAAGGTTTCATATCCAGAACAGGGTTCAGCTCAAAATCTTCCCTGCATTGGGTACTGGGAGTTTGGTTTGGCCAGGCAGAAGGGGCATTGTGGCCATCAACTGGGCCCAGTTCCCCTGAGAGGGAGTGGACACCCCATCCCTGGAAACATTCAAGGTCAGGTGGATGGGGCTCTGAGCTACCTGTGCTAGTGGAAGGTGTCCTTAAACATTGCAGGGAGTTGGAACTAAATGACCTTTAAGGTTGCCTTCCAACCCAAACCATTCCATGATTCCGGGGGACAGGCAGAGTTCGGGTGGTGCTGGGACCCTTCCCGTGATAGGACACTTTGAGGTCCCAGGTCTCAGACCCTCTTGAGTCAAAGGTGGCACAGCAGTCTAAAGAACATCCCTCTGCTCTGGGCCATCCATTGTGCGTGCCAAGAGACAGCAGGTTGCCCCTCACCAGCCCCTCACACCACGTGGCCCTGCTTTTACCGTGGGGACATGGGACATGGGACATGGGACACGAACCTGAGAGGCTTTGCTGACCGGGCATCAATCCTCAGCCTTCCTTTTTTTTTTCCCCCCTGGTTTTCCAGACATTTCTTTGCAGTGCTGATCTCTTATCACTGCAGAAGAACCATTTGAGGAGATAGAGGCAGTGGTCATTTTTTCACCGTCCAGGTCACTGGAGTGTGTGCCATTCTCTGTTCAGGGTCAGTGATTACCTTCAACCTGGCATTGCTTTGGAGAGCTGCTTGGACATGGTCCCTCTCATCCAGGCAGGTAAGAGTGGAGCAGCATTGCTGGCAGCCTCTGTAGAGGTGCTGTGTCCAGGCTGGAGCATCACCATCCAAGATATCTCCACAGATGTTTTAGGAAAAGTGCTGTGTCAGCACGCCCTGCTATTCCCTATACATAGAAAATTTGAGGGATGACCAGAAAATGCAGGCCAGTTCCACAGGAGCCTCCCAGGTAAGAAAAGAGTCCTCCATCGGGACCCCAAAATAAAAGTGCATGCCCATTTTCTGGGAAATCGGGTCAAAAAAGACCCATTTCAGTGCATTTCCATGCAGCCACGCAGCGATTGCTCACATGGAGGAAACACTTAGGTCACTTGGACTGGAGTCTTCAACACGCAATGACTTTTAACAGGCAACATCTGACAGTACCAAAGCCCTTTGCAGCCCTGGGTGAAATTATGATAACAAGAGAAAAAAGCTATTACTGCCACCATGCTTTCATTATGCAAATGATATTAAGATAGGCTGTGCAGATCGCCTGTGGCTATGCTATAATCTCCATGCAGTGATTATAATGTGTCAAACTTAGTCATTTTGATTATGACATGTTAATTACATGCCATCCTCATGCAGACATGAATATTACTCGCAGTCAAACAAAACACAAATTGGGGGCATTGTTTTTTTGTTGTTGTTGTTGTTCTTGTTGTTTCGTCTTCTTCTTTTTTTTTTTTTTAGTTGTCGTTTTTGCTGGAAATTTTGATGATTAAATGGATTAAAAGATAAAGAGATGTGAAGCATTGTAAATTCATTAAACATTGGCCAAGCCGTCCCTGGCTGCCTGAGTGGAGTGGGGGGCTTCTCTTACAAAAAGAGTCTGCAGCTTTACTGTTGGGGGGTTTTTTTGTCCCAGCAGGATCGGCGTTTAAAAAAATATGTATTTTGTAAACTGTAGAGCTGTGTGAGGTTGAAGAGCAATTGAGTTTTTAACTCTTCATGGCGTTTAAAAGAAGAGGGTGCAGATGGCCAGGGTATCCCCATTTCCACCACGGTGCACTGTCCATGGGTCACCTCACAGTGGATGTTTCCCATCATCATCCTCAGGTATCTTAATTTCAGAGGAATTTTTCTTTTTAATTAAATAATGCTCCAAAGTTTTCTGAGGACAAGCCCTTTTTTTTTTTTTTTCCTCTGACAGATCCTGCTTAATCCTCCTCGAGGAAGAACACTTTTATTTTTTCTTACATTTTCCGGCACAAAACACGTTTTAAAATGTTGCTATTTTGAATGTAGCTCACTGTAAAAAAAATAGTTTCAGGGGAGATAGTTGAATAAAATATTCCCCCATGATGAAATATGCCATTAAATATAGAAACAGATCAGATATCAGATCTCCCCACCGAGATTCCCCTGGATGAGGTATCTAGGTAAGAGGCTGAATAACTGAGACACCTCAGTAAGTGTGGAAGGGAAGAAAAAAAGAAAAGGCACCTCACAAGGGAACAACACTTAACTAGACTTATAAATAGCTGGGATTGCAACTTGCCTGATTAATTTGGGGAAATAAACCTCACTGAAAGCTTTTTGCAAATTCATCAGATATCCTTACTTTAAAAATAAAATATTGACATCAAAGCTAAGGCTTCGGTTTAGGTAATTAAATGCTTTAAGTTATTGGTTCATTAAGAGGGATCTCTCTTAGTATGGTTTCCTCTGAGTTAGGAAAAAGAAGAAAAAGAAAAAAAAAGAGACGATAGCAACCAAATAAAAATGTGCACAATAGTCTATTTTTAGCTAAAATTTGTGAGATGGCAGGCGGGACAGAACTGAGGAGAGGGAAGGAGGCAAAGGATATCCAAACATCAAGGGACAAGCTTAAAATCTAGAATTGCTTCACCCAAAAATCAAATTCCATCTCAATTCCTTGGAGAAAATTCATAATAAAACTGTTCTTTCTGGAGGGACCAACATCACTGGAGAGATCTGTCATGGGTGTGATGAGCACAGCAGGGCTGATCTTGATTTTGGGTGCCTTTTGGAGCATCTGCAGTGTAGATTGTGATCAATTACAGCGATCAATAATTTTTAACTTCACACCACAGTCACCATTTTGGTAGCTCCGAGGTGAGTTGGCTCTTTGCTTTTTTTAAAGTGTAAAACAAATTTTAAATAAAACAAAAGGCATCCCCCTAAACATTGTGCTTTTACAGAGGGACATTTCGAGGCAAGTTTTACACAGGTTCTGCCCAGAGGGAAATTAAACTCTACATGTAAATGGAGATTACACACAAAGGAATCTATTACTTTCAATATTTCTCAGCAGGAGGGTTCAGAGTTATTTAAATAAGTTTAGATATTAAACCTAAAGTAGCCATTAAAGGAATGTGGATTTGTTTGCCTAGTTTTTATAGAAATCTTTTTTCCTTTTCCAGCTGACTGAAAAATCCATTGCGTGCATGATGGTGAATATTTTTAATGCATAAAAAAAAAAATCAAAGAACTTTCAATATGACACTTCCTTTGAATTTTTAAGCACCAAATTACAGAATACTTATTATAATAAAATGTCTTCTTTAGGAGAGATTAAACTGCAAACATTTTCTTTACTTTTTTCCCCTTTTTCCATCTATTCTTTAGAAGAGAGCTAATATAAACACTGACATTAAACCATATTGGCTATGTAAGGCACTTTGATTGTCATTGAGATTATTTTAAAAGTTATTTAGGTCCCCACGTTACATCTTTGCAACTGCATGGAAAATGTTTCACCATGTTTCTCTTTGCAATATTTCTTTGGGGATTCATAAATATTGATTGTACCGTAAAAAATTGATGGAATCTTGAAACAGACTGCAGTCTTGGTAGCTGGGGAATTTACTCAATTTTTCTCAATAGCTGCAGTCTATAAAAAGAGGAGATTTTGCAAATTGTTTCTCACCTTGTCTTTTTAGTATTTAATAGCTCTCAATTCTGTAGCCTCCTGAACCATGCACCGGGTGCGTTTTCCATCAAAGCTGTATCAGGCCTATTCAAAGGGAATTAAAAGGCGAGGTGTGACCAAGGGGTTAAACTGCCTTCACGGCTGGCAAGCCTAACTTTCATTACTGGTGGCAGTGTAGAGCCATCCTATCGCTCCTTGTGCTAAAACTTTCTTTAAAAAAAAATAAAAAATCCTTAAGTGTTAATGGGTGCATGCAGAGGAAAAACCAAAAAAAACCACCAAACAAATAAACAAACACACCACCACTCCCCACCGAAAAACAAATAAAAATGCCACCACCAAAACCTTCCAGGGATTTCTCTCAGTTAAGAAAAATAAACCAAACCAAAAAGGACCCCTAAAAAAATTTCCCTAGATGCCAAGGAATCCCTCAGCATCTTATTATTAAGCACGGGATATTCCCCTTTTGATGAGGAAGAGTTTTAGCTCCATTTACGAAGGATTAGGCACAAAGGAGATTAGGCACTCTGTCCTTGACAAAGCCCTGGGATGGAACCTGCACCGAAACCCCGACATCCTTCTTCCTGTCCCACTGTACCACATCCAGGCCATCTTCACTGGATCTCCTTTGGCCAACACGTGGAATATTTTGGTGAATGCTGGGAGAGTTTGGTAAATGCTATAAAAGTGACCAGTTTGTTTCCCTCTCAACCCTCTGGTGGGATTTTCTGTGCTTCCCTGTGACCCACGGGCACTGTCAAGCTTGGACTCCTTATTGGCTGGGTCCTGGCTGTGCTGGGTGATGGCGATTCCCTCTTTCCCAGCTGCAAACACAGACTACCCTTTGGATTATTGCCCTCTTCCAAGGAGAACATTGACAGCAGCACTGGGCAGGTAGGACTGTGCACAGGCAGCAGTACCTCTGCTTTGCTCCTAGTTCAATTAATGGGCATCCCATGAATGAACAGGAATAAAAGGGGCAGATCTCTGTAGCACTGGTGGGCTTTGCTTTCATTCAGTCAGGCTGGGTGCAGCCATGTGATTTTTTGCAAGGTGATTCCGAGGTGTGTTGAAGACCTATTTTGCTGGAAAGCTGCTCCGAAGGTCTGCTTGGGGTCAGATTTTTGTAAGGGTGCTGAAAAAGGGGCTCAGTTGCAGGTCCAGGAGCCATCCTGCCCTCCTCTATCACTCCATTAGGTCAAACCTGAGATCAGTGTGAGATCTGGAGAACAGATCACCAAAGGTAGAGAAAAAATCACTGGTCAATGGGCAAGAGTGGAGTAGAAAAAAACAGCCCTTGTGTTGGAAGAAATAACTTAGAGAAGCATTTTCTGTGCTGGAATTTCTGCCCCCATGTATTTAATTTGGTTCCCATATATCAGCTTATATATCATATACATATATCTTATATTCTTATATATCATGTATGAGAAACTGTCCTGCTGCTTGGAGAAAACACTGTAGTTACTCAAGAAGCTCATAAGGGTCTTTTTTTAAAGTAGGCCTCAAGGTGTCCACACAAATGATCTGCAAGCTCTCCATCAGGAGTACGTCCAGATGTCCAGAAGCAAAGTCCACAATCTGTCCATCAGGGGTTCCATCCGGGTGTCCAGAACAAAGGTCCTCAAGAAGTCCATCAGGGACATCTGGAGAAAACACTGGGAGAAAACACTCTTAATTATTCAAGAAGCTCAAAAACTTTCTTTTTTTTTAAGTAGGCCTCCGGGTTTCTGGAAAATAAGATCCACGAAGTGTCCATGAGGAGTCCATCCAGGAGTCCAGAAGAAACAAATCTTCTCAAAGACCAGTGGATTTCCATGTACCTGGATTCCATCCCACTGCTACCCACTGCATGGGAATTTGAGCCAGTGCAACAAAACAAACATTTCCCATCTGACAACGGATGCTTTTCCTCTTGGCTTCAAAACCCACTCACCTCAATTAGCAAGACCTGAAGAGATTTTGATAAGCTTAAGCCAGGACATGTTCTGTAAAGAAAGCGGTCCTGCTAAAAGGGTTTCTGCTCCTGGGGGCCCTTTGCTGCTGCTTCTGGAGTGCAGCAGCCACTTACATTAACATTAATGGGGGCTCAGGCTGCACAGGAGCTGCGGAAAAAACCTGCCTAAGAGTTGGGCATGTTGCAGTAATGGGCCGTGAGGCCTGGTTTATGCGCTCAGTGTTTCAAGGTTTCATTCTCCCAAACTGGAGTAGGAAACCCAAAAAGCTTAGATGAGCTGCTGTTGGCTTCAGCACGAGCGGGGTTTGCAGTGGGACTGTAATTATGGGGTTAGGTGTGGCTCGTGGCCAGCAAGGGCTCACCTGTGCACACCAGGACTGCGCATGGTCAGGCCCTATTTGTGGCCTTCCCATGCACTGCTCATCTCTTGCTGGCCTGGGACCTGGTGCACAGTCTCTTTGCAAAGCCATAAAGGGAATCCCAGAATGGTTTCGAGTGGAAGGGACCTGAAAGCTCATCTCATTCCAGCCCTCTGTGCCCTGGGCAGGGACACCTTCCTCTGGATCAGGCTGGTCACGGTCCCTGAGCAAGACACAGCAATGTCTTCTCAAGAGCTTGTGACATTAAATCTGCTCATGCTGTGCTGCTGTGCTTTAAAACAGCAAAGGCAGCTGAAAGTCTGAAATGCAAGGCCAGGAGTTTAATATGATCAAGATGTGAAGAGGCAATGTTAGGGCAGGAAGGCGGGACAAGAGGGAGGGGATGTTACTGCAGGGCTGTGCAGGCCCTGTGTTTGATCTCAAGGTTTGGCAAGGTGTTCATTCATCCTTGAACCACAGGTTTGGCTGTGTCAGGGCATCACGGGTGGACAGGCACAGTCCCAAGTGCCAGCTAGCCCAGGCAGGCAGTGGGTAGCCCATTGATGGGCTGGTGACTGTCTGCTGTGCCTGCATAACCCTCCAGACAGAGGCACCAGAGCCTGAAACTGAGGTTGTCCGTGAACCATCACAGCAGAGAGTGTGCCAGAGCACCTCCTTGACTCCAAACCTGCCAGCAACCAACTTCCCAGGAACAGGTACTTTATCAGCAAACAGCAGCAGCAATGACCAGAACAAATCCCACCTCAAAGACGTTTGCATCTGGTAGGAAATGGAGAGGATGATACCCCAAAATGATGCAGAGCATGGACACACGAGGTACCAGAGAACTGGGAACAGGTTACCTACAATTACCTTAAAGAACCAACTCAAACTCCAGGAGAAATTGCTAAAATGTTGTGTTATTTTCACAACTCTTGTTTTTCTTGCAGGAATATTTGTGGAGATTATTTGTATGTCATATTACATTATTATTTTACATACTACATTATTATTATTATTAATATATATTATTAATATTTGGATGAGAGGACCCAGCCTCAAGCTGTGCTAGGGGAGGCTCAGGCTGGACATCAGGAGGAATTTCTTCACAGAAAACATAATTACAAGTGGGAAGGGGTTGCCTGGAGGTGGTGGAGTCCCCACCCCTAGAGGTGTTCGAGGAAGGACTGGATGCACCACTGGACGTGGCACTGAGTGCTCTGGGCTGGGTCAGATTGAGGTGGGGATTGGCATGTAGAAGTTGTGCTGCCAAAACAACTGCAGGGTGATGGGAATCACAGGAATGATGCTGCTGTTGGGGCAGGTCCCCTTAATGAAGCAAATGGAGAAATGTGAAAGGCTGTGAACACGGGGATTAGAGGAGAGAATTATCCACTGCAGCCTCTACATCTCCCTCAAATACAGATTAAACAGGCTGACCCTGGGAAATAGGACCATTCCAGCAACTCCTGGGGGCACGAATGCAAGAGGAGTCAGGAAGAGCAAAGTGCAGGCATGATGATCCCCAAGCAGAACCCAAACTCGTTGCTCCAGCCTTCCCATCCAGACTCAAGTCTCCTTCCAAGCTCTGGTAAAACCCCAGTAACCACTTCCTTCTGCACCCTCTCCTCTGCCAGGATTGGAGCAGCGATGCTGTTTTTGCATGGCACAGCACCGTGCTTTCCTCTCCGGTTTTATGGTGATAGGCACAAGCAAGATCTCTTCCTCCATTGTATCCACCCCCCTCCCAAGCTCAGTGATGAGGACAATCCTCAACATTTAACATTATGTTAATCCCTGCCTCACTTGGAACCTGGCCAGTTCATTTTCATGCTACACTGCTCATTTCCAGCTTCTAACGTAGTTTTAAAGTTGCATTAAATAAAGAATGGATGTAAAAATCAAATTAATTACTGGACACTCCATGCTACTTAATTTTAAAGCTCCCATTCCACCAGTATTTCTTGTAATCACAACAAGCTGTGGAGTGCCAGGATGGCCATATTGCTCTTAAATACGTTGATTAGAGGAAAAAAAAATGAAATGGAGATAAGTGTTGGAGCATTGATTTGCAATATTGTTTGGAGCTCTTATTTTCACTTTGCAGCTTGCAGCTGAGGGAGCTGGGAGAGGGGCTCAGGCTGGAGCAAAGGAGGCTCAGGGGGGACCTTGTGGCTCTGCACAAGTCCCTGACAGGAGGGGGCAGCCGGGGGGGGTCGGGCTCTGCTCCCAGGGAACAGGGGCAGGAGGAGAGGGAACGGCCTCAGGCTGGGCCAGGGGAGGCTCAGGTTGGACATCAGGGAAAATTCCTCCATGGAAAGGGTTGTCCATCCCTGGCACAGCTGCCCAGGGCAGGGGTGGAGTCCCCATCCCTGGAGGGATTTAAAAGCCATGTGGATGTGGCACTTGGGGACGTGAGTCAGTGGTGGCCTGGGCAGTGCTGGGGAATGGTTGGACTTGATGGAATTAGAGGACTTTTCTGACCTTAATCATTCTGTGATTCTATGATATCTTTGTCAGCAGAGAAAACAAAATCATCTTGGATGACAGGTCCTAGGATTAAAAACACGGTTTATGTAAAACTGAGGGTTTCTCTGATTGCTAAATTGGGATGAACTGTGACACTCGAGCTCCTTCAGACAGACAGGTGCTCTGACCCATTTTTTCAAGAACTTGTGTTGTTTTAAAATTATATTTCATTTTCTATTATCATGTTTAATCATTACAAAATTTTAGTACTGTGCTTTTAAAGATACACCGATGGTCAGAATTTGCCAGAATTAGGGTTTGTTTCACTATATATGTAACTTTCAAGGATGAGTGCATGTTTTACTTGGGTGACATGCCATGGAAAATGTTGCTTACTAAGTCACAGCCTTTTTTGTTTCCATTTAGTTCTGTTCTATAGCTAAATCTGGGCATCAATAGTGAGAACCTCCCTTCTACTCTTATAGAACACCTTGTTTTTCACATTCTCTATTTGAGCTACTTTTATCCTTGTGCTCCCATATGCGATTTATTTTAATTTTTTTTTTTAATATAGCTGGGTTTGTGCTGAGGGTCTTTCTGCAGACCCTGCTGCCCACAGAAGCACAGCCACAGAAGGTCTGTCCTTCTGCAAATGGTATTTTTCTGTTCCATGGGCTTTTCACACTTTGCTGCAGTGCATAGGGACTGACCCTGCACCTGTACTCTCCTGTAAATAAAAAGCAGCGTGGTAATCCCAAAATATGCTCACTTACAAACACCAAGCAGAGGGAGGATGCCTCTGCACTTCAAAGGAACCCGAGAGCAGAGCATTCAACCAGGGCCTTTGAAACTAATGCAGGCTTATTTTCATCATTATGTTGCTATTTTATTATTTGTTAAAAATGTATTATTTAATTTATTTCCCTTGCAAGAAGGGGAAGTATCTAGAATTCAGATTCTGATGGTTAAAAAGGATGAAGCAATGGCACAGAAGGGGTTACATCTGCACAGCCATTCTTCATGGTGCAACTTCTTCCAGGACCCACACAAAAACTTATTAAGCGGCTGCCTGTCACCTCTCCTTAATAAATAAGAATCTCTTTTCAGCCCCTTTGTCTCCTTCACCTCTGGGGCCGGCGTCCTGTAAACACACTGCCAATTAAACCTCACGTCTAGCAAGGCCACAACTAATGAAAAGCAATAGAGAATTCACTGCCTTTTAATGAGGAAAACATTGCTTTTTACAGGGAACAATTTATTGGGCCAATTCCCCCCGTCCATCACCCTGGGGAACTGCTGCCTTTTTTACCCCCTGTTTGTTACTTTGTCAAGCGCGTGTAAAATTGCACGCTGAACACAGAGGTGAAGGCTCTGACTCAATTTATGGTGTGACATCTCTGATCTTGCTCCCCGGATCAGTAAGCGATCCTGGCAATGATATGCATGGAAATTAATTACTGTGCCCGGCAGCGATACAGCAGGCCCCTGCCGTTGATAATAGATCAGTTTGCAGGAGTTTGTTGGAGGGGCGGCCGCGGCTGCTGCTGTTTGCTGTCACAGGCAGGCAATGTCAGCTGAGTGCAAACCACCCCGGCATCGCCACGATGCTTGGCTGTGGGAGGGCAGAGAGGGCGCAGAGGCTGCCCGAGTGCCCCTGGAAAAGGCAAACCAGGGGAAAAAAATAAAAAAAAGGGAGAGGAACGCAGTGATTTTGGAGTTAATTTTTTTCTCTGAGAGAGAAGAGGAGGTGTTATGTAAGAGTACCACAGTGTTTGAGCAAAGGGGAAACTTCTACCAAGCCTAGACTATTGAAGTGACATCTAATTAAATTTAAAAAAAAAAAGATGGAGAGGTCAAACTGAAAATAAATAATATTGGGAATAAATTCTGGATAAAAACCTACAGGGTCATATCACCGATGGTTATATTACGTGCTAGCTCTGTTAGCTTTACAGCCCTTTTTCCTAGGATTTTCAGTTTAAAATGCATTCATAGAATCATAGAATCATAGCATGGTTTGGGTTGGGAAAAACCTTAAAGATCACCTGGCTCCATTCTAATATTTTGGCTGTGGTATTTTACCTCCTCCTCCTGACCAGACCACTTCTTTTTGCAGGTGGATGCAGCAGGTTTTACATGGCTTGGCTCACTTGTGTCTCAGGACATGAAGGGACGCCCAGTGCATCTGCGGGATGGCTGAGATGTGTCGTCCTGCTGATCTGTTTTTGGAGAAAGTGGGAGAATTGCTCCAGAGCAGTTGTAGGAAACCCCTCCTCAGTGAGCTGTTGGGCCGTGAGCATCCTTGAATCCCTGCCCAGGTCACTCCTCCATAGAAGGAGTGGCGAAACCAACTGAGATGAAAGGAGGGATGGTGGGTAGGGACAGGCACATATCCCCAGTCCTGTCCCATGACACTTCCCCCTCCCCTGGCACTGCCATCTTCTTCTCCTCATTTATTTTGGCTGTGGAAAAGGAGCACCAGGGTGCTCCTCTGGGACAGGAGCACTCGGACACGCACTGGGGTTAGAAGGACACAAGGGAAGTGAACTCTGCAAGAACTGTCCTTGGATGCCTTCATAAAATCTTCCTGGCAAGGTATTTTTGCTTGTTATTTGACCTTTTTTATCATATTATTTCTTAACACTTTAGTGTACCTAGTCAGAGATACCCTTTTCTACTTAGTCCTTGGACAATTCAGATGGAATTAATTTAAAATTTCCTTTATTTCTCACCAGTTACTTCACGGTTTTGTACACTTTTAGGCCCAAAAGGGCTCCACGTTGGTTTTGGGACTAGACAAATAAGGCATGATGCCCAGCTGAAGCCTCAGCACTGGGGTACCAAGGCAAACAGGGATGATGACGCACTTGGGCCAAACACAGCAGAATTCCCCACAAAAGTAACTATCCCAAAAGAATAGAGGACTCCAGCTCCAGCCAGTGACTTTGGGGTCCCTATTCTCAACCCAGTCACAGCACCTGGATTTTTTATAACAAATATTTCCTGTTCGCGGCACCGATTTTCAGTTCGCCCTTGTTGAAACAGCCACACCAGTCTCCAGTGGCAAGAAAGACACCTTAAAAATATGTCTATAAAAAGGTGGGAAACCAAAAGAAATGGGTAGTGACAAATATCTTGGAAAAGGAGGCAGATGGAGAGGAAACAGGGACGCCCATTGGCTGGTTTCGATGCCTTGAGCAATGGCAGTGCCTGTTGATTCCACATCCCCACAGCTCTCGCGCTGTCACCCTCCACCCACTGCCACTTTGTTTTTGGTAGGGGAACATTTCAGAAAATAGCAGGTGATTCAAAGAATAAATCATACATTTGGACCTACCTGGGCATCTTCTTTGACCCAGATTGCACACACACACCGAAGAGCAAAGTTTGGTTCTTCCTATTTACCCCCTGACAGTGAAACTGCCTGAAATGTATAAAAAGCCCAAGATTATTTCAAAGCTCT
>VZTA01027129.1:56439-69569 GCA_013398855.1 Mohoua ochrocephala
TTTCCTTTATTTGTTACCCCTACAGACCCCTGGTTAGAATAGGATCTTGAAGTTGAGTCCGCCAGAGCATTGGGCTTACATGATTCAATTAACCTTTAAGGTAGCTCTGGAAGTTGGTACTCTAGGAGATCCTTTTGTTAATTGGCAGCCTGACACAGACAATTAAGTTTGATCAGATGAAGAGGGCATCAGGGACATCATTAGCATACTGTACTGAAGACTACGTGGTGTGTAAAAGTTGTTTAATTTCTGCCAAGGAAGAAAGCGGGGGGCTGGGGGAGCCCTCCTTGCACATACAGCCTTTTGCTTATTAAANNNNAATATTTCATTTCCCTTGCCATAAGCTGCAAATGTTCCCATTTTTTACCCCTCCTTTTTGGTTTCTTCCCACTGCAGCGAAATCCACTGAATGATCGTTCCTCTCTTATTAAAACTTCTGCATTTCACTTGAAGTATTGCATTAAAAAAAACCCAAAACCAAGAAACCCCACGCAGCCAAAACAGTAACAAAATCAGATTTGCTTCAGAGATGGTCACAAAGCCCGTGGTGGGTGGAGCACGAGCAGGGTGTGGTTAAAGTGCTTAAAGCTGGAGCTGTGCTGGGTGAGATCTCCAGATATCCATTGGTCAGGGAGTAACAGAAAAACATACCTGTGGCTCTCACATGCAGCAGGTCCTATAACAAAGGTGGCTGTACATCTCTGGGATGCAGAGGGGGTGCTGGGATGAGGATGTCACATTCCTCACGGCCATGCATGTCTTTGCAGGGGCAGGAGGTGCTGGAGGAGGTGAACCCACAAATGATGGGTTGTGAGCTCGGGTTAGCAATTGAGAGACGTGGTTTCTTTGCATTTCTCTTGCCTGGTATTAACAACAGTCTCACTGTCGAGGCTATTTTAGAAATGCTTTTTTTTTTTTTTTTTTAGGCACCACTGCAGAGCAGAATGGAGATGAGCCAAGTTATGGCCACCTGCAAGGTTTAATCACCACCAATGTCCTACTGAATACGGATATGCAACAACTTGCTCACGCCTGCTGCTGTGCAGTCTTTTTGGCTCCCTCTCCTTTCTCCAGCCCTTTTTCTGTGAGCAAGAAAGAAGGCATAGAAACACAGAGTGCTTTGAGTTGGAAGGGACATTAAACACCATCCCATTCCACCCCTGACACAGGCAGGGACACTTTGCACTATCACAGATCTATCCAAGCCCCGTCCAACCTGGCCTTGGACACTTCCAGGGATGGGGCAGCCACAGCTTCTCTGGGTACCCTGTGCCAGGGCCTCACCACCCTCACAGGGAAGAATTTCTTCCTAACATCTGATCTAAATCTCTCCTCTTTCAGTTTTAAACCATTCCCCCTTGTCCTGTCAATACCCACCTGTGCAAAAGTTGCTCATCCTCTCTTTTTTCCATAAGTACCCTATAAGTACCTGGAAAGGAAACAAGACACATAAAACCAGTAGGCACATGAGATCAGGATTCTCCATTGTCGTACCACATGGGCAGGCTCTTTGCTTTCTCATTAGCCTTACACAGTTGCTTCAGCAATTATGATATATATTGCATAATTCTTGTAGCATTAGCCTTGCTACATAAGTCATTAATGTGCTAAGTTAGTGATAGCAGCAAATGCAGACTCTTGTGCTGTGCGATACTAATAATATCGATGAGATTTTAGTCCTAATCCAGGGAGACATTTTCAGCCCTCTCCTGCCATAGCATTGTGTAATGGAAAATTAATGGGAAGTTGCAAATGCGGAATGAGAATCTTTCCGTGTTTCGCTGGCTCGCCGTGCCCCTTGTAAGGCTGGTGCACAAGAACAAAAGAGCTGAGGATTAATCCAGACCACCGTCCAACAGTGACCAACACTCAGTGCCTTGGGGAGGATGTAGGAACAGAATGAACACACAGAGACTCCTCCCCAGGATGCTCTTCCAGCCTCCAAAACCCTTTGGCTCCGAGTCATCACTTTCCATACATCCAGCCCCCAGCAGGGTCCCCCAGAGCACATTACTTAGGATGGTAGTGCTTGTGTATTTTTATATATTGTTATATGTTTTTAGTATATTATAGCTCTTGGTGTATTATTCTTCTGTAACATTTTGGAGCTCTTTTGATCTCACACAACTATTCCAGTATTTCAGCTGGTAAATAACAGAAACAGGCAGTGAGTCTCCAAAACTCTCCCATGGCAGCTTGTAGGTGATTTTTAAGATTATAGTAAGAATTAAGAAAATGGGAATGCTGGGCTTTTAAGGTGTTTTTACAAGTCTGTGCCAATAAACCCCAGCATTTTTTGGCACTTACTGAAAGACTCAAGGCACTTGGTGGGAGACTTGGGGCAGCACTTGGAGAGACCGAGTCACACTCTGCAGATATCTCTCTGTCAAGGAGAAATGGAGATGAGACGGTCACTCTCCAAAACAAACTGCATCTTGTAAGCCCCTCCTTTTAGGTGGAAGGAATCCAGGCAAGTCTGTTTCCTCCGTGGGGATCAAGGCAGCCATGTGCTCGTGGCCCAAGTCTGCCCATTCCTCCCGTGCAGTCAGAAATTCCCATTTACTCCCTGCTGCTTTCCACCTCCTTTTCCTGTGGGGGACTCCCCTCAAAAACGGAGTCATGGAATCGTTTAGGTTGGAAAAGACCTGTAAAATCGTTGAGTCTGATTTTTAGGTGATCAAACAATGCTGAGAAATAGGTTTTGCCAACCACTGGCGGTGAAAATTTTGTAATGCAAAAATCCATGGCTCTGCATCTCCTAACAGAGGCAGCAGGGAGAGGCAAGGAAAGGGACAGGAACAGCAGCAAGTCATGAGTTTTTGCCGATTGACGTGAGTCTTCAGCTCAATAAATCAGTGAGAGGGTATGTCAGGACATGAAATGGCGCAAAAAACATTTCTATGAGGAAATGGGAATTGTGCCAAATTCCTCTCCAGAACTTAGCTGTGGAGCAGGACTTTACTGCATCCTGCATGTGTCACGGGCATGGAAAACTCGGGGACAAAAATTAAGAGCATAAGAAAAGGGAAAAATGGTGATGGAAAACAAAAAGTGCATTGAAGGTGAACGACTTGTGGGCTGTGCTGAGAGCGTTGGCTGTCACCTGTGCAAGCCTGAGAGCAGGTGTGCCCCTTGCACCAGGACTGAGGCTGGCCTGGTTCTGCAGAACTGCAGAACAGGATGTTTTTGAACCATAGAGGAATAATACTTGAGATGTATTGGCTGTACAGTTTCATTAAGATGACATAACATCTTGGATAGATTATAATTTTATAATACCTTTGCATGCCACTGCTATTACTACTATGTTGTTTTATGACGGTGTTAATATACAGATGTTGCTTTAATCTGTTTTTTAATTTACTTTGTATATCCCCTACGTACATTTTGTCGTAAGGTAGTTTATTTTGTAGCAGCTCATTTATTTTAAAAGTTGGAGGGTTTTTTTTATATCACTGCTAGCATGCTAATGACATTTATACATGTGTTCTCTTTAATCTCTCCCCTAGTTGCCTGGTACAGAGCACAGATATCATTTCTCTGATTTTTCTAAGTGCTGAAAACTGTTTTATTAGGGGTTTTACTTTGAGGTTTAATTTTTTATTTTGAGGTTTATTAAGTACTGTATTTTGGTGTGGCAAACCTTGTATTTTCACTGATATTTTCATCACAGGGTAAGTGTAGTCACTGCAGAGGGGTTTGGTCATGTTGCCCTCCATCTACCCTTCATTGGATGCTCCCCAGAAAACTCTTGAAAGGAGGATTTTTTAGGAGGTCATGTGTCTCCTCAATTTAGGGGTAAGGCAAAGGCAAAAAATTTAGGTTAACCTCTAGTAGTCACATCTAGTCAGGGCCTGGATTTTAAAAAAATCACATTCTTCTAACAAGCCCAACCTCAGCCCAAGGAGTAGGATGTTCCTGTGCTTGGATATAGATGCCACACCCAGGCTGAAGGGGAATTTCTCCCGGCTGTGGTCAAGCTGAGCAGGATCTTCAAGATTCCTTCCAACCTAAATCAACCTATGATTCCATCACTTTGTATTTGGGGTCGTACCAACAGGGCAAGCAGGTCAAATTGGGGAATAAAGACTCAAGGACTGGAGGCTGGCACAAAAAGAGGGGGAGGCACAGCCTGGATTTCTGTACTTTGGTGGATGATGCTGGTCACAGGTTCTGTGTGTGTTAAGTGGCAAAGTGAGGTCCCATCTCACAGGGGCCTTTGTGCAGAGATGCGAAGGAGGGCATGTGCTTGTTGGGGGAAGAAGGAGGAGGGAGCAGCACCTTTCAGAGCAGAATCTTTCTGAGCATCTCCCCATGCTGGACTTCTCAAATTGTGTCTAATTGAGTCTGCTGCGCAGAATGCCATCAAACTAGCAAGTGAACAAATTGCACTGACTTTGGTGGGACGACTCCCTCGTTTCAAGCTGCCTCACAGCGTGGCCACTCTGTCTGTGGCTCTGCTTTGCTGAATTCCTGGTGAAACCCCTCCCAAAACAAGGACAAATGAGCATCCAGCCCTCACCACAGGCTTTGACTCTGCTGCCTCGATGCAATATCCTGCCAGATCTCTCCAGCCTCCTCGGGGAGACCTTCTTGCTTTCCCTGAAATTTGTACATTGGGAAAGGCCTGAATATTTTTCCCATAACTTGGTGGGATGGAGCTTGAGAAACGCTGCTGTAGATGGTTTCCTGTTGCCAAAATGTACTTGCTATTTGATGATGTGGGCTTCGGAAGGCCTGCTGTTCCCAATTGTCCATTGCATATTAAGGATGGTTATAGCCAAGAAGACTTCTCTATTTATTTGCTCCCTTTTCACTGTGACTTTATTATGCATGAGCAGCTTGACTGTGATACTTCTTTTGTTTTACATTTTGCATTCATTAAAAACCAGTCATCTGCATATTTTGTGAACCCTCAGGGGTCTCTTCTCCCCTTGATGCATGCGTGCCAGTCCCATTAGCATGGATGGGAATTAGGAGCTCATACTGAAGAAAAAACACAGGCACACCTCCCTCTGTTTGTCCTCCTACCATTCAACCAGGATATTAAAAAAAAATCATTACAGAGGATATTCACTCTGTGTTAAAAAAAAAAAAAAGGAAGGAAGAAAGGAAGGGAAACTTGACCATGTATCTCAGGAGATTCTTTTTATGGCCCAAGGCTAAAGACCTCATAAACAGGGGATGTAAATCATTTCAGCATCACTGAGGTTTACGACTGTGTCTTTACCAGTAAGTAAAGTGGGCCAGACCCACTCCCCAACAGAGGCGACAACTGGTGTGGTGTGACTTGCATCCACAACCAGTGCCCTCTTCCTCCCCAAGCCTTTTAACGTGAGAGTGAGCTCTGACTAAGTTTTCTGGCACCGTTTTGGTCACTAAAAGTCACCAACAATGGTTTGATCCTGTTTCTGCCGCCCTTAAAATAGTCGCAGGCTGTACTGTGGTCCTCAGTGTCTTCTTGATGGTGCTGAGGATGTGGATGACCAAGTCATGGGAGTTTCCTAAAAGCAATCACTGGGAGATCTCGTGGGTTCCTGGATGACCATCCCAACACTTCTCCTGGCCAAACTACCAAGCCAAGGGATCAAAGTGTCGAGGTGAGGCTCCTGTGGCGGATGGGGAAGGCTGATCCTGCCCTTATCCCATTTTACACCGGGCTGCCCTCCTCCCTCCCCTGGTCCTGTTGAGCAAGAGCTCAGGCTGTGCATTCTTGCTCCCTGCGAACAAAGAAGTGATTTAGTTTTTTTCCATTTCAGTTAAAACTACTGGTGCATGGTGGCCTCTGGTACAGGGATCCCCTATTTTCTCTGCCTCGTCTCTGAGGGTTAAAGCAATCAGGCTTCTCCACCCAGACAGAAGTTTTGTATAAAACCTCCCCTGCTCCTCTGTGTTTCAAGTTTGGCAGTTCCCCCTTCCACAAAAATGTGCACAGGAAGACGCACAGAGAGATATGAATTTATTTTCTGCATTGTTAAAGCTTCAACATTGCCCTCAAATCATCCTGACACAAAGGCAATGCAGCTCGGTTCACCAACCAGCACATTTTGCCCTGAGCAAAGACACTTTCCCATGCATGGAATGATCTCCCACTGTTTCCCATAAGAGCACAAGGCTGTCTAGAGGAATTGAATCAAAAGCTTTCAGAGACAACAACCTGCCTGAAACAACTTGAAACAAATGAGGGCTTGGGATGCAGATGGACAACGATAGCTGGGGCCACGTGCTAATCGTGGGATTAAGCAATAATCCTGTTTTATTGTTGCTGCCATGGCTGAGGCGTCCCATGCTCTGCTGACAATCCTCCTTGTCTTAGCAGCACACTGGTTGCTTAATACCTGGAACAAAGAAACATTTACACAATCATGACAAGTTATGGGGTCATAAGCTGTCTTTAGGTCACCTCTGGAGTTTGAGGTCTCCTTGTCATCTTTTGCAGGAAGGTACAGAGAATTGTAACTTGCCTTTTAGGAAAAGGTTCTTCCCCCAGAGGGTGCTGGGCACTGCCCAGGCTCCCCAGGGAATGGGCACGGCCCCGAGGCTGCCAGAGCTCCAGGAGTGTTTGGGCAGCGCTCCCAGGGATGCCCAGGGTGGGATCGTTGGGGTGTCTGTGCAGGGCCAGGAGCTGGACTGCATGATCCTTGTGCTTCCAACTTAGGCTATTCTGTGGTTCTTTGCACATCTCAGCACTGCAGATTTACGTTCTCGCCTTGACTTAACGCAGCCCAGCTGGTTTTTCTCAGCCTGTATCTTCTCCAGGACAACTTTGCTAAAGCATCTCCCATTCAGGGCCTTGTGCATGCACACATTTCACTTTGGTTCGGAGTTTCTGGTTGTATCCCAGATTGTGCCTCAGCTGAGAGTGATGACCGCACTGCAGAAACAAGTCTGAGGGAAACTTGAATCCAGCGCCACTGGCTCTCTCTTAGTCCACTAAAACAAAGCAAACAAAACCAGAAAGGATGGGAAATGGTTTTACTGGAGCAGCATCAGCAGCCTCCATTTGTGAATCAGTTTCTTAAGAGAAGGAGGCTCCATTTAGGTAAGAGGTGCAGTTGCTGGCCTTCACGTCTACAGCCCTCCACATACCAGCTTTGACTCAGCAGTCTGCAGCAGTAAATCATTAATGGCCCCTTAAAAAAGGCGAGCTAGTTCATAACACAAGTCTGAAATGAGGAAAGGAGATGGGTGGAAGATCAGACTTTCCATTCCCAAAATAAAGCATCGCAGTCATCCTGAATATCCGGAGAGTGCACAGAAGGCCGGAGGCGTTCTCTTTGTTAAATATTTACCACTCAAGTATTATTTGAACAGAGCATTTCTGGGACTTTATCTAAGCGGGATGGAGTAAGTGAAACATTTGGATGGGTCAATAGGACCATTTGACAGAGTGGCTTGTTCTTAAATGGGAATCAAAAGCCGACCAGAGAGAGCTCCGTAATGTTTGACTACTAAAAGCATTGCTCCAAAAATGCTGCACTGTGCTGGCTCCAGGGGACCAGCATATGGCTTGTCTCATTGGCATCGCCAGGACAGGATTTCCTCCTCATTACCAGCTATGAGAGCTCCTGGACATGAGCAGGGCAAAGGGATGAGGTCCTGGTGTCTTGGTAGGAACCTGATGGTGCTGAGGAAGGGATCTGTGCTGATGTGCAAAATATTCCCTCAAAATCACATTTATGACTCATAGAAATGACCTGCATTTAGAACAGATGTATCCTACCATAGGTCCAGTCATCTCCCCTGCAAACACCGGGGCTCAGGTCCAGCATCACCCAGATGACATTTGAACCTTCTCCCCAGCACTCAAGACTCCACTCGTAGTTATAATTAAATTACAGATCTTTCAGGGCCATCCACATATGCAAAGCCACCAGAAACCGAAAGGAGATTGTTCTACTAATCCTTGAGAAAACACTGCAGAAAGTGCCATTCTGTAGGTGCAGAACCAAAGTAAAAACATTGTTTTATGAAATTTAAGAAAAAAGACAAAGGGTGAAAAACTCGGTTATTTCAGGTTTCGCTTAAAAATGAACGAGGTTTTATTATCTTCCCAGATGTTTTTAAGGAAATTTTTACTGGATTGACTGCAAGCTAAATTATTCCTGTTAACCACTTAGGAGCAAGCAACTGTATTACCAATGAAGTCACTCAGGAGTAAAATAAATGTTCTTCTGGGAACAGATTGGTGTTGGGCTGCTTCCTCCCAGCTTTTTGTTTTCATCTACACTGGAAGAGCATAAGACCCTGAAAAATCCTTGAATTAAGATAAACATTACTTAGCAAAGCCCAAAACATAGGGGTGTTTTCAACATCATTCTCATACTGAATACAAAACGCAGCTCTGTACCAGTTATTAAGAAGAAAATTATCTCCATCCCAGCTGAAACCAGGACAAGATTGCTAAGGAAATTATGAAGAGTCCCATGAAGGAAAGCCAGCAGTTATTTTTGCACAAGAAAACTGGGTGAAGCAGAAATATCCACCAGCAAAGGGAAGGGCAGGTGAGCTGGATCCAGGTGGGTGGTGGTGGCGTGTACTGCGTTCAGACTGCACTGCTCCCCACCACAGCACAGAGCTAAGGAAACTCAGAGGTCAACGTGTTTGAGCCTATCTATTATCTTTAAAATATCGACACTTGTTAAGGCTAATTCAGTATTTGTGATGCTTCCTCTCCCAGCTCCCCAGAATTTCCATTTTTTGAGCCACCTGAGCTAAAGAGTCACTCTGTGCAAATTACCTCTCTTCCATGAGCTTATCTTGTCTCCCCTTGAGCTCAGGCAGACTTCGAGCATCCAGTGTGGTTTAAGGAAGCCAGGCGTGACAAATAAGGACAAGTCGGATTCTTTCCTTTTTTTCTTCTCTTTTTTTTTTCTCATTATTTTAAATTATAAAGTGCAAAACGCATCGGCAGCTAATTCTGATTCACAAATACACTGGAGAAACCTGTAGCCTAGGAACGCTTTGTGAACGGGGAGAGAGGCAAAAAAATTTGTCATGCCTGAGGAACCACTCAGCTCCCTCCGTACTCCCAAAATTTGCATCACGCTAGGCAGGTGCACGGTGCAGCCCGAGCTCAAGGAATCCTGCCCTTGCTGGGGAATCGCTGCACTGCTTCCCACTGGTTTGATTTAAGTCATTTCAGATGTCTGAGCAGCATCCAAATATTAAGAACGCCGTGAGATGTTTTTTGAGGTCTCTCTCCACTCAGTGAATTTAGAGGACCAGCCGCTCATCTTTTGTCAAATGTTGTTCGTGTTTTTATCATATATCATAGAATCATGGAATAGTTTGGGTTGGAAGGGACTTTTAAGCTCATCTCACTCCATCCCCTNGCAGGGGCACCTTCTCCTAGGTCAGGTTGCTCGAAGCACCATCCAACCTGACCATGAATATTTCCAGGGATGAGGCATCCACCATCTGGGAAACCTGTTCTGTGTAAGTATCGTGTTGTTAGAAACAACATTTGATCAAAATTTTCCATTTTTATTTCTTGGGTTGCACCTACCCTGGTTCTTGAACAGTAGGACTTCTGAAACCTGTTTTCTCAAAACTTGCTTTCCTAATGTTTCTCTTATGTGTCTAATAATAAGATTGAGTTCATCTTGGGCCTTACTTCCAGAAGAACAAGACCATGATTGGGTGTCCTCTTGGCTTTTTTTTTTTTTTAATTAGCTATCTTTTTTTTTTCCCAGAAAATTTACAAGAACTTATTCAATATATTTGATACATTTGTAATTGCTAACCTTTTGTAGTATTTTGTTGAAACTGTTTAACAGCTTCAGAAATTATCAGCCTCATTTCCCTGAGCAACATATTTACAAATATTACTGTGAACACCCGGCATATTTCTTTTCTTTAATTTGACAGCAGGTAAGGATTAGCAAAGACAGAGCATAGCCTCTGTCTTTCTGTTTTTCTCCTGGAAATTTATGCTTTTGTTTTCTCTTTAGACATTTGTTTTTCTGACCACCTTTCTCCTCACAACACGCAACAGTAAATGTCATACCAGGCAAGAGAAGAATTTGGTAACCCTCTTTTTCTGGTCCTTGCAGTGCCTCCCAGTTTGCTGCTGTCTGCAAAATCGACTTTTACACGATTTTCCATAATCTTTGGGTGGCTGTGCTGGCTCAGACCAAGGGTCCAATCCTCAACCAAATGTAGTTCTGAGATACATCAGAACTAATTTTCTATTGTTGGATTGGGTCTATTAATTTTCTGTGATGTTTTTGGCGTGTAATTCTTAAGGAAATCACAGAATCTCAGAATTTCTAAGGTTGGAAGGGACCCCTGGAGGTCATTTAGTCCCACCTCCCTGCCCAAGCAGAGTCACACCAGAGCACATGGCAAAAGTTTATGTCCAGATGGTTCCTGAATATCTCCAGGGGAGGAGACTCCACACCCTCCCTGGAAAATCTGTTCCAGTGCACAATCACTGCACAGGAAAGAAGTTCTGTCTCATATTCAGGTAGAACTTGCTGTGCATGAGACACTTCTGCAGATGAGTCAGTTGTCCTGCTACAATAGGTTTTGAATCTTGCTCATCCTCAACCACCAGTTGGTTCCTACAAGTTAAAATTTTTGGGTTGAGCTGAAAAGGCCCCGTAGAATCTCTACTGAAGAGCAGAACTAGAAATATCCTAATCCCAGGAAGTATGATTTGAGAAATCAGGGTTTTCAGGCTGTTTACGGCACTGATTGTTCATCAGTTACACGGAAAACTCAAATATTTAGCTAAACTTCCAGGCCGATGTATCTCTGCAATTATGTTCATGACAGAATCATGGAATGGTTTGGGATGGAAGGCACCTTAGAGCTCATCCAGTTCCATGCCCTGCCAGGGGCAAGGACACCTTCCACCATCCCTGGTTCCTCCAAATCCTGTCCAACCTGGCTTTGGACACTGCCAGGGATCCAGGGGCAGCCACAGCTGCTCTGGGCACCCTGTGCCAGGGCCTCCCCACCCTCACAGCGACAGGCACGGAGGAGGCTCCCACCTCTTCTGGCATTCCCTCTTGTTTATCTTGCAGGATGCAGGGATTAGGCTTTTGACACCAGTTTTTACAGCTGGAGACCTGACAGAAGAGTCCAACCAGCACAAAACCATGTCATGGGCAGAAGTGGGACTCAGTGCCCACGCCCATTTTTTGCTACCTACGTCACACACCTTTCCCCCTGCGAGCATCAACTTGGGGTGCAACTTGGACGGAGAAGAAAGGATTGAATTAAACCCAGCACTCAGAATCAGCTCTTACAGAGGTGCAGATCATAGTCCATGTGCATTTTCACTGACATGACAGGTTAGTTCAGCCTGGCTTCTTTGCCAGCCATAATTACAAGCACAGAGATGACTTTAAACGCAGGACCCCGCTCTCACTCTGTCGTGTCCTGGGTAGGCAGGAGGCATATTAGGAAATCCCTCAGATAATTTTAAAGAGGATGGATTTGTGATTATGGTGGTTTGACCCACCTGGTAGCCTGCCCTTGGAGCTCTACTTAACAGGTCTTCCCTGTGTCTTTTCAAGCAGTTAATTTTGTGGCCAAGTCCCTGAACTCTCTTCCCATTCCTTTTTCACATGTAGGGCTGTTTGCTTCTCTGCCATCCAGTCATCTTGCGAATGCTTGCTCAAGGACACCGCGGAAGATTTGTGCTAATAATGAAAAGCTTGAAGGGGGCAAGAGATTTTGCCCAGGAAAAATAATGCCGATCAAGTCTATTGTGTCTCTGTCCCATTGAGAAGGGGGAGCTAACAGCAGAAAGGTTAGCTAATGGGGTGGCTTTTAGGGGTTGTGGCCATGTGAATTAATGCCTTATATTTGTCTAAGCAAAATTCTCACCTACCTCATAGGGATTCAGGGGTTTAGAATATTTCCTTCTTCATTTTTAGTTTACAAAGAGGTTTTCCTGGTCTTGCCATCTCCTTCTGTCACAGACTGGTAGCCAGGAAAAGAGAGCGGGGTATTTCTGCACTGCTTCTTTGCTTAATATCGGGATATTTTCAGCAGTCAATGGAGAATATATTTCTGGGTTTGGGGGTTGAGGCTGTTTTTTTTTCCTTTGTGTGTTTGTTTCCTTTTGCACCACAAACAGCACGGAGGGGCCGGGAGGATTGTGCATTACATAAGAGTGGCCCTCCACGCTTTAATGTGGGTCTGCGCTGTGCCATGCAGCGAACATAATGTGTCCTCCCAGGGACAATTTGCATAAAGGATAAATAAGAGAATCACAATGTGAAGTTTATTCATTTTTAAATCCTGCAGCGTTTGTGATTGAAGGCCCAAGCTCAGATGTTTTCCTGATGTGTACCATTAAGAGTCAGGGCTTTGCCTAATGTCTCTTCTGTTACTGCAGGGAGATGTAATGTGCAGTATTTCTCCACACTGGAGTATCATTTTCAGTGTATACCACTCGGCTAGGGAGTGAGGAACTGCAGGCTGCATTATCTTGTACCGGGCCCACTCTCCTTAATTTGCTGTAACCGAGCCAGCACATTAAATACAAAACATATTGATGTTCTCTGAGAACCCTTGAGGGTCTTTACCCTTCCTTGTCAAAGGAACTGTGCAATCCAGGAGGAAAGAAAAAAGGCATTTTGCCATGGTGAAAATAGTTGCACTGCTGGCATGCCGTGGCTGACACAATGCTGCACTTCCATTTACTTCACTTAGAGGGGAAAGTCATAACAAAAGCCATTTTACCTCCTAACTCCAGCTGAGGGTCAGCAGAGGGAAGTTGATCTGAACCCCAGCTCAAGTGGTGTTGGCTGCAAGGGCATTAATACTTCACACTCTTGAATTTGCTGAAGTCATAGAGTCATAGAATGAATTCGTTTGGAAAAGACCCTTAAGATTACGGAATGCTAGAATGGTTTGTTTTGGAGGGGACCTGAATGATCATCTAGTTCCAACCCTTAACCTAACACTGCCAATTCCACCACAAAACTATGTCCACTCTGGTGATCTCACAGATGAAAACTGGTGGTGAAACAGTCTAGTTCTACCACAAGCAGGAACGCCCCACAGGATATCCCACCAATTCTCTGATAGAGGTTAGTAGTCTTGGTCCAAAGTGGTGACCCACCTTCAGATCCAGTTTTGGTTCTCCTGTTTAAGGGCTGTTTCTTTTTGGA
>VZTA01027131.1:0-13214 GCA_013398855.1 Mohoua ochrocephala
TTATAAATATATATATATATAATGGTAAGGATTAGACAAAAATATTTTAATCAGAATTATTTTCCGCAGAGTATAGGAACGATAACAACTGTTATAGTGCAATATGAAGCAATATTGAAGAAATTATATTAAAGCAATTTTATTAGAGTTAGAAAAAACTATTACGAAGTAGAGATTGATGTTACCCAACCATACTGATGACTTTGGGCAAATCTTTTTCTCTCAGCCTCAAGAAGTAACCAGGATAAATGACACACATCAACTCTAACTGCAAGGCTACTATATATATATATGAAAAAGTCACATGCACAAATTAAACATGATATTTGCTCACAAGGAGGTCTTGGGGTACTGACATGAAGTGCAGCACTGATATGAGAAATCAGAGCCATGAGCAAAGTCATGATCTTCCTCTTAAATGCATGTTCTTGATATGGATGAAACAGATGCCACTTTCTATTCTCCAGCCTTACTCATGTCTCAGTAATGTTCAAATAAATTTTGCCTTTACATTTCTACTTGACTTCATGCTGCCGTTGAAATTCTGTCATCATACAAAGCTTGCTAACTATTTCCTATGAAACTTGTCCTGAATTGTTAAAAGAAAGCATTTTCACACGTTCTTAAGTCTTTGACTTCTTTCATTCTTTGGATTATTTTCTCCTCTTCAAAATTAATTTGCTTAGTAATATTGACTTCCCAACAAAATTATGTTTTCTGCAGAACAAGTAGGACATCAATGCTGTAATGGAATATACGTCACTAATCACAGTTGTGATTTCAATGCTGGTATTGAAAATTAATGACATTTTAAATGACTTTTTTTCACTTCTCTGTTCAATTTCAAAATATAGTCTCTAGCATATAGATCTTTTCCATCGTATTTCTGGAAATTATGAGATGAAAAATATGTGCTGGATTACAGTCTTGCACAGTGAACATGACTTAAATCATGTACATCAGAATTTTTTTTGTGTCAGACTGAATACACACATTGACAAAATTAAGTCAAGGAGAAAAAGGAGATTATTAGAGTACTCTAAAGGCAAGACTCTTTTCTTTTAAAGGACTACTTACTGTTGAGATAAATAAATTAAATCCCATTATAGTTACCCTAATGGGGTTTTACCTAAACTTCTGTTAGTTCTCGGTACTGTGAGTGTAGAAAGTACTGTATACAATTGTATATAGTTATTTCTAAAGTCTTTGTAGTGCTCCAACATGGTACACAACCCCTGCTGGGCTTTGAAACAGAGCCTTGAACAGCCTGGCTTAATGGAGAAGAAAGGGTGTTATTGCTGTGTGAAGTGAAAGAAGGATGATGTAAATTCCTAAGATGATAACAGAATGGTAAAGGAAATTTCAAAAATATGAAATGGCATATGAAGGAAACTCTAGGAATAGATTAAAACATAAGAGGGGGGAAGTGAAATACGTGTGATTATTGAAAACCTACCTGCACGTTTGTGATTGTGAATATTGCCTGCCACTTCCCTTGGGCAATGTAAAATTGCAGATTTTAAATGCCTCATAAAAGTGCCATTGCCCCCAGTCCTACCTGCTGTGGCAGACACCTGCACTTTGGGAATCTGCCTTCCTAACACAAAAGGCAGCCAACAGTGATGTAAAGAGTCATCTCACCTACCCTGCTGCAGTTCTAATGCATTTAGGTCAATGTTACACAGGGGTTGTTTTTATAGTTTAAAGAACTTTAAAGAAACAATGCGGACGCTCACACAAATGACTGTTGCAATGTGCCCAAATCACCCAGGTCTGCTCTACATCCCTTGCCAAAGCACTCTCCACTGCCCTCAGTGCAACAAGATGGCTCTCTAAGGCACAAAGCAGTGCCTTCCTCTCTGCCTGCAGCACTAACATTGTCTCTGCAGCAAAATTTCTGCGCCTAGAAATAATCTATCTGCATCTCAAGAACGATGTGTCGAGTATATGATCCAAACATTTCCCAAACCTTTTTCTAAGTCTCCTGGAACCTGTAGAGAAAGGTGCACGATCACTTTTTAAAAGATAGGGTGATAGAAGTGGTATTGGAAGAATGAATTCAATCCTAATGGGAGAAATGATGTAGCTGCTGCAGTTTCTTGTTTGTTCATCCAGATCTACCTTCAACAACTGTCTCATGCGGTGCTCCCATTCCAGTTTAATTCTCTTAACTTTGTTGAACTGACACAGCCGTAAGAAAAAGCTGTGGCCTCCGTGCCTCCCGAGTGCCATTAGCAGAACTCCTTATTGAGGTCATGTCCATCACAAGGCAGGCATTGGGGCTGCACTACTGCCCTCGGGGGACTGTTTGTTTGGCAGATATCTTGTGCAGACCCCGATGCTCAACAAGGGCAAAGCCCAGCTTGACTTAGGAGTAGAGAAAAACGACCCCATTTTATTTTAGTCACAAATTGAATAAAACTTTGAGGATATATGCAGATGATTATAATGGTAAACTAACTCCTGTTTTTCAGAGCAAGTTCATGATAACCAGGTAAATGCTTTCGTGATAACCAGGTACGTGTTTATTTCTCCCCTGCGTATTTAGAAAGAGAGTGACAGATAAAAGGCAAAGGGTTACAGGAGAACTGACGCAGGAACAATTTCTCTGAAGTCAGACAGTGAGTGGGTCAAAACCCAGGTGAAACTCACTTTGTTTCTAACAGCTGGGTGCTTGTGAAGCATGGTTCAGTGTCTGTGCCATCATATGGATACTCACCTTGCCGTATGGAGCTAATAATCCTAAACTCCTATTAAAGATATAAGGGAGAAGTAGGTGTATTCAGAGCACAGTCCTAAAGCAGATGTCTAAATCAGACAACTCATGCACTAAAAGTTCCTGTGCATGCCTTAATGACAAAAATAGCTCTGTGTGAGCAGTTCAGCTCTAGATGTTGGATTACTAGGTGTCTAAAGTCATAAGAAGCAGAATTGGTCTATTTAATTAAAAAAAAAAAAAAATCATCGGCCTAGTATGTTGGACTTTTCTGTAATTTTTCTTTTTTTTATCTTGCAGTTGGAAAATGAACTCTGCCCTCTTCTATCCTCCTCTTCCCTCTCCTCTCTTCTCCTTTCCTTGTCTGTAAGTAAAGTAGTCATATAGGTAGGCTTGCTAGGAAGTGTCCTCTTGGAAATGTGATGTAGACAGTTTTTTTGGCTAGTTATCCTATATCTCTGATTATAAATTTCAGACTGATGACAACTTGACATGGTCAGGTGAAACGTACTACATATGTGGAAAAACTAACATCCATCTTGCATGGATCTCCATGAGTGTGCATCTTCAATAGAAATATGGTAACCCTCATCTTGTTCAAGTGCTAAAAATGAAAGTGGAAAAGAGGCAATGAGTGCATAGATAAGGAAGTGAAGATAAAAGAGGGCAATAGGCAAGGCTGGTGGAAAGCAGAATATTTTCATACCTGAAAGTGCTGACTTCATCATCCTATTCAGATAAGTTTTGAGCTACAGATTTTATATGTATGCTAAATCAGTTTCTTGTTGCGGAGCTCTTTAAACAGAGGTGCAACTTACGGCTATGTTCACGTTGTCTGTCATCACTGTGGCAGTGTGTGGGATTAATACCCTAGCCTGGCCTGACACTTGGGCACAGACCCTGCTGCTTCCCAGCAGCATCCTCTGCCAGCCTGGCAGCACAGCCTTGTCCATTGCTCTGCGAGCCCTGAGGCTCCTCTCCATCACGTTGTCCTGCTTTGCACTTATTTTGCCCTATTTTCCTTTCTTTTCCCTACCATTGTATATTCCTTCTCCTCCTCCTCTTTGGTACTCTCTTTATGTAAGTTTTAGTTCCCGGTCCTAGTAACTATTTATTTATTTTGCTGCACTGCAAGTTTTTAAATATTTTTAAAAGTAGTTGAGTGTTACCTGTATCTCGAAAATGGTAAGGTGACTTCCCATACCTGTGAGGGGGATGATGAGAATTAGCACTTACTTTGGGGGCATCTCTACTTCCTTCTCTCCCACTGTTTGCTGAGTCCCTTTGGCCATCTGCTCTTTCAGTATGAAGCTGAGGAGCACTGGCTATTGCATGCCTTATGTGACTGTACTGCCATTTCACAACGTGTCTCTGGCTGCAGCGATAAAGCTGGCTTTGAGGAAGAATGCTCATATTTGTCCAAGTCCTCTCGTCCTTTTCCATCCAACTCCCTTCCCCGCTGCCTTTCCCTTAGCTGTGTTGTTACGGGTATTTGTGGGGCTGTACAGCAAATGTTGTCAGTGAAATGAAATGGTTGAAAAAAGTAAACCTCATTTGTATCATCAAGTGGAGAGTACCATAAACAATGGTGCAGGGGAAAAGCAGTAGACAGGAAACTAAAATTAAACTGCCCAGCAAAGGAGGGCTTTATAATGAGTACATTCTCTATTACCCAAGATGTGCTTGGGCTAGGATGACAGATTCACTGTAAATATTGCCCTCTGCAATGAAATTGTATGGAGATGTGATTCACGGCTCAGCTTTGCCAGTAATCAGCTTGCTTTCCACTGAGCGTGAATGGAGACTCCTCTCATGAAATTTGTGCAGTGGCTGGGGGAAGGTTAAACCTGTGCATCCCTCCTATGCACCACCAGCTGCTCCTGGAGATGGAGTGGTTCTTAATGCCTTAGCTATTCACAAACTCTTTCTAAGCTTCTTCTCAGACAAAGGCCTGAAGGCATTTTTTCATGCCTCAAGAAAAAATGTCAGCTTAGTCAGGCTATGGTTTTCAAAGAAGTCTAAGTGATTTGGGCACCCAGTTTATTTGAAATTAAAAGTACACGTTCAAGTTTAGATGGCTTTGAGAAGTCCCAGGTGGAGTCTGCTTACTGGTAGAAAAGGGACAGATCGATAACGCAACCTTGGCCATGACACTGAAACATGACTCAGTACTATAATTCAGCACATAGCCTCCATTGCATTTAACAGTATTTATTCATTACTTGTCCTAAATTTTTTTTCTTCCTTCCTTCCACTTGCTTATCAGAGACAGATTTCTTTCAGATCTAGTGGAGCGAACATTTCTTTCAAAGACATTCTGGAGGAGTTGTTTGTACAAAGCTGATCAAAAACTGAAAAACTGAATTAAAAAAAAAAAACAAAAACAACACCACAAAGTTCTCTATTTAATATGGAAAATACTAATAGCAAACTTTCCACAATAACAAACCAAAAGGCAAATAAGATATGCAGCCTTTTAAGAATAATTTATTTAACACACGGGTTGCTTTTCCACACCGCAGACTGTCTTAATCTGAACCACAGTGGTTGAGAAGTAGCAGTCTTTGCTGTGAGTGAAAAGGTGATATTACACTTGTTTCAGGGAGGTGATTTGTTTGACGTCCCCTGTGCTCAATGCTGTGTGGCACAGAGATACCTGAGCTAGTCCCACATGCAGTAGTCTTTCTATCAGAAGTGGGGTAGCCAGAAGTCCACGCAGGTGCATTTGTTCTAGTTTTCACTGTTCAGTCATCTGCAATGCAGACTTGCTTTATGAATCATGGAACAAAATGTTCTACCTCCTTGATTCCAGCCTATATTATCAGATAAAAGCTTTAGAAATACTCTGTGAACTGTGTTCATGCCATTTGTTAACAAATTTCTGGCTCTTTACTCTGGTGAACAACTTTGTGTTGCAAAACCAAACTCTAGAAGATGAGTTTTTCAAAAAATAAAGCAATGCCAAACTGTATGTTAGGTAAACAAGCCATTATACCCTTCATGGCAATGAAAGCCATCGAGTATGCAACTGACAAAATCTAGGTCTTCTCAACCTCTGGTCCAATTTTTGCTGTTTATTTTAAAACTGCCTAATAATTTTTAAAGCATCCAAGTAGTTACTTCACAAAGATATTGAGCGGCATATCATTCTTTAACCTAAAATTTTCCTGTGGGCTTCACATTTTTGTTAGACTCAATTGTGTAGGAGGCTGTAAATTTCATATGGGTGCATTTGATTTAATTAGTTGTTTTGGTATATGCACTTGCGTCTGCTCTGAATGTCAGACCAGAATGGCAGCTGATCCAGAAGAGTATTCTTCTATTGCATCCAAAGGAAGCACTTGAATTTTCATCCTCTGATTAATGGGAGCTCTAGTTATGTTGTCAGTGGCTATATAGAAATCCAGAACTCAAATCCAAATGATTGGTGAAAACCTGAGTACTGAAAGAAATCACGGTTTATACTCCAGAGTCTGAGTGTCTTCACTTGATCTGGTTGGTGACTTCATGCTTCCTGCAGTCTACCCCAGGCTGGAGAAGCAAGCCATTTTATGGCACCTATAAATCCAACAGTCATCCTTTTAAAATCTATTTTCCTTATTTCTTTCCGCTTTTTTCTGATTTCCTGAGGCCTCCTGAAAACCGTTTTGATGTAACCAGAGTGGTTTTTGCATTTTCCATGGCGCACACACACACACGAAAAAAAGACTGAATAATTTATACACAAATTTTAAAGTATAGAGAGAGACTTTTAAGAAGTACTCATATCCTTTCTTGTTGTTACCAGAAGAAAAATTGCAAGACTTTCCTAAGTGCCTAGTTAATCACGTTATTCTTAAAATGCATCTCTCTTTGAACCTCCCTTACAGTAGGTATTTGTGTACACAGTACCAAGGTATCCACCAGAACTCCTCCTACAGCACTGCTTGACTGTGACCTGGAGGTGCTGAACAAAGTGTCCAAACACCTGATCATGCACAGTGAGACTTTGCATGAAATGAATCAAACAAGAATCAGTGACGGGCTGGACTTACTCTACCCACTCTGCACATCAACTTGAAAAGTCAGAGGCAAGCTATCCCTGCCCTGCTCTACCTGGGTGCTCAGGGGTGCACCTTTGGGTTCTGAATTTGCAATGAAGAGAACCTGCCTTGGGCTGCATTGAACTTTTGTCCAAGATCCTTCAGCTTAAGACTAAAGAAAAAATATTTCTCAATTCTTAAATTGATTTCCTCTTCTCTGCAACAGTGGCCTAGTTTGTTCCGCTCAAGGTACATGAGAATCTTGGTTGAGGCTATATCTGATTGAGGCAGGGACTAGTAAATTTTTGAGCTAATGTGTGGGTGAATTTTTATGAAATTACTGATTTAGTCAGAAATCCTTTGATAGAACCATTTAGAGAATATGCTATTATACATTTACATATCTGTATTGCTTTCCTCCATTAGCCAAAGTATTAACACTTCTGTCTATTAATAAAGAAAAAAACCCACAGTTGGAAATGGTATGAAACAAACTCATATGGATCTTTAAAAATGGTCTCTGCAATAAATGAATGTTCTTTCACTGGCTTTGCAGTTATTCAAGTCTCAGATAGCAAATTAGCAGTCCTAAATGTTACTTGTGCCATAGGACTTTTCATCAAGGGATTTCTTTTGAGTTTGCATCTTCCCATAGTGAACTAATGCTACCTACTTTTTGCTGTCAGTGTATGTCAGCAATTAATGGCAGTTTCTTGATTATTTCTAAACCATTTCTTGATAATTATCCACAAATGTTACAGTTCTGCATTCCCTCCATTTAAACTTCTGCAGCATTACAGATCAGTAAACTCAATAATATTGAAATGCTGTTCTGCAAGGCTGCAGAACCAAGGCTGATTTACAAGCCCTATGGCAATATCAAGCAACTTGGATGTTCTCCTGCAGTCTGTAAGCAAATTACTCTTCCTTTCAAGTCTGCTGCATTTGATGTTTCCAATGTTTACATTTGGAATATTTTCATTAATATTAGTATATGCTTCTGATTTACATGAAGATCTTGAAGGTGTAAATTTTCTGCAGTTACATGTTATTAATGCATTTTGGCTACCAAGCTCTTGGTTATCTTAGTTGCAATTGAGGCTGTTTGTAGGGCCTGCAGCCAGCAGTGGTAGTGGCCATCGTATTTTAACACTTGCACATGTGCAGAGCAGAGATTTTCTCACTCTTCTTTGTATATATGCAAATACACAAGGCATGGGAGTACATATTTCTTGCTTTTTAGATGCATTGTTTGTCCTGGTAATTTAGACCTGACTTATTTTAAAAGTAAGCACTCAGTTAAGGTGTCCTGGAAGCTGCGCGAGGACTTTGTCACTTGAACGGAGCACTGTTATTTTCTGTGTTTCTATGCATGCAGATGGTGTTTTCTCAATATGCTTCCGAGAAGAAGGATCACTGAGATTATTCAGTGACGCCAGCCTCTTTGTCACTTCACAGTGACACATGGTATTCTCCAGGGTCTGCTCCAGCTACCACTGGTGTGTAAAGCTCCAGCTGGCATGGCAGAGGCTTCCCTAAATGCTTACAGGTGCTGTGCAAAGCCATCCTCACTGGGGCCTGTCACAGCTGAGCTGTTCACAGCTGGTACAGCCTTCCTGGGACCAGAGCTGAATTTCTCTGGGTTTTATTGTTGATGGTGGTGGTTTTGCTGTGTGGTTTTATCTCCTTTGGAGCCCATACTTCTCTGTGGTTTTTTTCCTAGATAAGGCCTCAAAGAAGAAAAAAGCAGCTAGTTTGAGATGGAGCCCAATGAATGCAGGTTCTGTCGCATGCCAGTAGAGGAATCAGAGCAATTCTTCTCTAAGCATATATCCTACAGCATGTCAGTGTAGCATATTACTCTGTTTATCTGGATTATGAAAAATTAGGTTTCATCCAAATGTTGAAATTTTCCCAAGGCACAAATGATTACAATTGCTGTGCAGAACCTTCAAACTTCTGGTTTGCTACAAGAGTAGACTTAATATTTTTAGCAAAACTGTTTTCCTACTTATTTTTCTCACAGTCTGTAACTAAGTTCTCATTTTTGACTGACTGAATGATTAGGTGACTGTTGAAATTCTCTGTAGATGAATGCAAAGTAATTAATTAAAAGAAAATATCTTAATAACACATTAAAAAATAACAGAAACTGAAAGAATATTATATTCAGGAATATTTTTTTAATTACGAGTGTTTTGCAGAAACATGAACTCATTAGCCAATAAGGCTTAACTGCCCTGAGACTCCCAAAAATGTTTTAAATGACAAGGGAAAAAACCAGAAAATCTAATTTTTCTGGTGTATAATTCCATGGTATGTCTGACCCTTCAACAAGGTTTACAATTCTGATCTTGCCAACTTGGAAGGATGTCATAGAAGAGGGAAAGATTTAGAGAGGAATAAGAAGGATGACCAAGTTACAGAGGGGTAGTAATACGTTGTAAGCAGACAAGGACATCTTTAAAATTATGAGAAGTAGAGGTCTGTAGACTCATAAGTGACCATGAAAAGATGGTTTGAGAAATACTGGAAGCTGGTTACTGGATTATGGATGACTTTGGTTTGAATTAATACAACTGTTCTTTTGGAAGATCAGAAGGCCTCAGTCATGACACTTTTTTAAAAGACATGAATTTTCTGTTTTAATACACTGTTTCAAAGTCTTTGGAAATTTGAGTAAAATTTTATTTTTGATAAAGCTTATCAAATTGCTGCAAAATTCTTCACAAACAGCAAATTGTTTCCTGAGGCACCAAGAGAAAATGTTGCTTTCTTTTTCTTTACCTGCTATGTGGGTAACATAATTGACCTCAGTAAAACTTTGCCATACACTTAAATAATGCCTGGATTTCTCCCTTGAGTCCTTTCAGAATCTGGTATGAGGAGCTTCAGCTATGAAGCTGTCATCAAACATTGATACTGAACACTTATTTTTCCATATATTTCTGGGTGGTAATTAATCAGCATGGTCTGATGCTTCCAGTTCTAATATGCTAAATCTTGAGAAAGAAGGGAAAGGGTGAGGTCTGGAGGCTAGGGAGAAACATTCAGTTACTTTCTATAATAAATGAAAAAGTAGATGATTGTCATCTGATCACAAACATTGGCAGTCAAAGGGTAATCTCTCCATCTAAGAATGTAAGGGTAGGCAATTTTAAAGCCTTGTTAAAGGTTTCAATCACATCTACCCAGACAGGTCTCAGAGAAAGGGAAGTTGTCCTTAAAACCTCACTGCTCTATAAGCATGCAAGAGTAATAGCTTGCTAGAGTAATGCCAATTATGAAGTGGGTCCTATTTCAAAATCATTCTTCAGAGGACATTTTGAGTTATGATAGGATTTCACGGAAATAATTCAATCAACTCTGTATATTTCAACATTAAGAGACTTTTTGGGGTTTTTTTCCACAAATAAATTACATCTACTGACTTTCATGCCTGTTGCTAAATCAGCCTGGAAGGACAGGAGTGAATGATCAGGATTCACCACTGTACTTACTCCGATGATTGCGATTGATTGCAACCAGAGTAGGACATCACGAGATCAACTGGTTTAATGTGAGTAAACAGGATCTAGTTTTTGTGAGACCCCAGCTGACCATCAGGACCACCTCAGGTATCAACATATTTTCTCATCCCTCTTTTCTGTGACATCTCTGTGACACCCCATGGGGTGCAGAGTTCTCTTCTTGCCTCCTTTCTGCTCCTTTTTTGTTGTTTAATAAACCAAATTCCCCCAAGATATCCTTTCCCCATGCCACAAATATGCAGTTTCTCAGGGATAAATTAGCCACAGGAGAAAGACTCCTGTCCAGAGCAGAAATAATAAATTAATAAAAATGAGTTAATTAAACTTTAGATGAGGGTAACATAGTTCAGGGAATTTGAAGATCTTCTTTCATGATGTTTTATATTTGCATGAAACATTTGCATTTAATTTCATATGCATTTAATTTTCTACCCAATGAAAAAGGCACAATGAGAAGAATTAAGGATGGTTTCCACATTTTTATTTAACTTTTAAAAAAGTTGTTTTGTTTTTTTCTGTGTACATCACTGGATAAAATAATTCCATGGAACACACAAAAAAGGTAATATTTGGTCAGCATAAGGAATAATCTTTCTACAACCCAATTTCACTCAGCTAATTTACATAAAGATATAAGAGCACTATTTGTGAATTAAGGTGAGGGAAATAATCTTCCCTTTGAGAGAACTCGTAAGATACCTCAATTTTCATCTGCATAGCTTAGTATATTAAATCTTTCTAAAAAGTAATATGGTTTCACAAAAATGTCTCAGTTCCAGAATGTGGCAATCCTCACTGTATATATTTTCATACAAATACAGAGGAGAAAGCTACAACAATGAAGAAGCACCAATACTAAAGTACCACCACTCCCAAGAGCGATAAAGTGTGTGAGCAACGGGAAAAGCCTGTGCACAGGCACTTCTGCCTCTGGGCATAGCACGGGCCAGATGACTGCTGAGCGCCTTTCCAGACTTGATTTTTCTCATTCTGGGAGTGCAGGGTGGAAAATGCAGCTGTTGGATCCTGCACCTCCACAGCCACGGTGTGCAGCCTTTCCCTTGGTGGATTCCTAGGTATTTTCCAGGGGAGACACAGGCCATTTTTCAATGTGTTTGACTCCCTTTACCTGATAGGCTTGTATTTTTATCCCTCCTTGGGGTAGTTCTGCCTCAGTGTAGTCTGCAAGACAGACTGGGTGCTACAGAGGCAGGTTCTGGCTACATATGGCTAATTTCTTGTACACGGGACAAATACTTCCTTCTATACCTTAGTGAAATTCCTGTGCCAGACACTTGCCAGAAGCTGGTGTACTGCAAGGATGGAGATACTCCCTACAAATGCTGGCGAGCAACTGATTCAAATTATCCATGGCCCCAGAATTTCTCAGTTTGGATATTGGCAGCAAGGCACAGTTGATCTCTAGGAACTGGATTTTCCTCTGTATGCAGCAGAACTAAAAATAAAAAAAAAAACCCTTGCTTTGTGTAGGTTTGATATGAAGCAGACATGCTGATTTTTTCTGAGCTTTTAGTAAAATCTTGCTATATTAAGTTAAAGGGTTGAATGAAGGCATCAACAGTAAATATTTTTTGAAACGCTCATTTTCACATAAAGATCATAGAAATTTATCTCTATTTATTATAGTAAAAAGGAAAAAGTTCCAGACTGAAATAACAAGGATTGTTTTATTAAATTCTGGGGGAAAATATTGGCTAGTGTTTGCATAAAGCTTCCTGCTTCTGACATTGACTCTAACAGATAGTTGGATAAGCAGAGAAACAGCTCTCTGAAATGTGTGTGTTAGAAGTGGCTGCCATTTCAAAGACATTCTCGCTATACATTGCTAGCCATGAATTCTAAAAATAAGCTTTAATCTCTGTCTCTAAGTTTCCAATAGACTGCTTAGCAGCCAACGTGTTGTCAAAGCTTCAAAACCTGTAGATAGTCTTCTGTTTCCCTGGCATGCCAGAGAAGAAAGTAAATCCCTGAATACTGAGCTGATGCTTCCATCAAATACTTGTTTGTGGTAATGTTCAGATAAACAATCTCTTCTAATAAGGCATCATCTTTCATCTCCAGACCACTATGGAGCTCATTATAAACAAATTCTTTTGAAGTACATTGCTGAGAAATAAATTCTAGTGCATTTTTAAAATTTGAACTCCCAGTTACCTTGCTGATAGTGACATCAGCTAGTCTGGTACTGGAAAAAAAAAATCCTTCTGTCAGATCAAGTGGTATTCTCCTTTGTAACAAAACTGACTGGGCTTGCTGTTTATGCAGAGTGTCAGGAGTTCCGTGGGTTTTTTATTTGGGGAAAGGAAGAGTAGAAATTTTGGGAAATTCGGTGAGCTGTTTTTGCAATCATTCTTCAGTGAACTCTTTGTGCAGTTACAGATGAGAAAGTAGAAGAAAGACCATGGAAAATAAAAGACAACTTGATTTAACAAGATTTGACCAATATATGTGAGATGTAGACATGAAAAAATTTTTATTTTTGTAGCCAGTGTTTATGATTCTTGTTAGAGAGTTTATGCCTCTTGTTAGATTTCTAATTATGTGAATTAAGAAATAAGAGAAAAAAAATATTGAAGATCATTTTTATTCTCCCATGTCTGACTTTCTTCCTTCTCCATTTCTGATATTCGTGTGTTTTGATTAGTTTCAATGGTCTGTAATTCACTGACACATTTTAAATAGGTTACATAGTTATTTGTTGTAGAGTTCATGAAATTGCATATGAAATATCCAAATTGTCAGTGAATATCTTAGCCTCAACTGCAGCATTTATTGTTTGGTTTCTTGTTCTCCAATTTCAACTGTAACACAGGAGATTTTGCTAAAAATATATATTTTAAGTTTCAAAATGTTAAGTATTATTGACAAAGCTTGGATGTCAAGAAATCCATTACAGCGTGACAAACAGAAATGCATGGATGCCCA
>VZTA01027134.1:7385-28706 GCA_013398855.1 Mohoua ochrocephala
TTTAATTAGATCTAACCATTATGGGGAAAGATGACAAAATTTTTTCCTCCCTTCTGAAGCCATGTCTTCACCAGCAGATGGTGCTATGCTCTCACTGAATCAGTGTCTGTCATGCCTGGGGTCATCACCCTGAAAGCGGAGTTACAGGCGTGATGGCAACAGTTAGTCTCGTCTGCACATTTTATTAGCTGATTACAAACCATCCCAGGATTCCATGCACATAATTTTTTGCTGAGTTTCTCCGTGCTGCACTTATATGGCAAAATAAATATTACTGCATTTTTTCACTGAAGAAATCCGTGCAAATCAGATGCCTACTTAAGGATTATTTGTATTCTATGTAGTTAACATCCAGATTTACTGATTGCAGATTGCAAGATAATAGGAACGCTAGTGTTACAGGGGTAAATCTATGTCCTCTTTAGGGACACTAAAAGAATTTTCCAGTGGCAAAAAAAAGCTAAACCAGCTATGTTTAGGGAGGCAAGAAATAAAATTATTATTTCTCAGGAGTAGATCTTGCTTTGTTTCTACCTCCTTCCTATGGACAGTGCAATTTAGTCAGAGAGGGTGACATGCCTACAGGTACAACTTCAGAGAGACTTTGTGAAACTTAAGGATTGGTTAGAAAGCTCATGAACTTCAGTGCCCTCCACATCAGAACAGGCTGATTGGTAACTTCTTCAGTGCAGCACTGAAACAAGCTCTCTGGAGAGGCTGTGGTGTTTCATCCATAGGGCCTTTGAGCTTGGCCAGGTAAGGCTGAAGGTGATCTCATCTGGTGTTGCTGTTAGTGCATTTTGTGCAGAAGTTGTTTCCTGCTATTACTCCTTCATAAATGTTACTTTGGCTTAGCGCCAGCTGCAGTAGATCTATGTTACTCGCTATACTTAAATTAAGAATGTGCACTGATCAGTGGGAGATTTGCATGACATAAAAGTTACTAGGAACAGTAACCTAAGGATACTATCTTCTGCTCACCTTGGATACCCTAAACCAGGTTCATCTGCTCTATGTCACCTGGCCATGCTGTGCCTCTCTCTGCTGCAGCTGAACAGTGAGACCCTATAGCTTCACTCTTGTGTGCTGGGGTTGGTAGGGTTACTAAAGCTGATTTGGATATGGAACAAAGCTATGACTGCAGTTATGTGGTCCTGGAAGAGAAGTACTCTTTGTAGGAGAGCAAAAGAGAAGAACAAAAATGAATGCATTTGTCACTCAGTGCTCCAGTTTTTCTGTTGAGGTAAAGTCCCATACATCAAGTTCTGGCTCAAGGGTAGTCAGATCACCTAGCAAGAAAAGGATTAGTAAAAGATAAAAGGCAGAGATGCTCCAAAAACAGGGTGCTCTTTCTATTGTAAAGGACTCTGTCCTGCATGACATCTTTGTCTCTAAACTGGGGAGATGTGGATTGGATGGGTGGATCACTCAGTGGATAAAGAATTGGCCGGATGGTCACACTCAAAAGGATTTCAGCCTACAGCTCAATGTCCAAGTAGGGACCAGGAGTTCCTCAGGGGTTAGTATTGAGACTGTCCCTGTTTGAAATATTTGTTGGTGACATGGACAGTGGGATTGAGTGCAATCTCAGCGAGGCTGCCAACAACACCAAGCTGTGTGGTGCAGTTGATATACAGGAGGGCAGAGATGCCATCCAGAGGGACCTTGATAGTCTTGAGATCTGGGCCCGTGTAAACCTCGTGAAGTTCAACAAGGTCAAATGCAAGGTCCTACATCTGGTAATCCCAAGCACAAGTACAGGCTGGGTAAAGAATGGATTGATTATCGATTTGAGTCAAAAGACTTGTGGGTGCTGGTAAGTGAGAGGCTGGACATGGCCCAGCCATGGGCACTCACAGCCCAGAGAGCCAAACGTGTCCTGGGCTGCATCCAAAGCAGCGCGGCCAGCAGGGCCTGGGAGGGGATTCTGCTCCTCTGCTCTGCTCTGGTGAGACCCCACGTGGAGCACTGGGGCCTCCAGCATAAAAAAGGCATGGGCTTATTGGAGTTAGTCCAGATGAGGGCCATGGGGATGATCACAGGGCAGGAACACCTCTCCTATGAAGACAAACGGAGAGAGCTGGGGTTGTTCAGCCTGGAAAAGAGAAGGCTCTTGGGAGACCTCAGAACACCATCCAGTATATAAGGGGACATACAAGAGAGATGGAGAGGGACTTTTTACAAGGACATGTAGTGATAGGACAAGAGAGAATAGCTGTAAGACGACAGAGGCTAGGTTTAGATTAGGCATTAGAAATAAATCCTTCATTATGAGGGTGTCGAGGCACTGGAACAGGTTGCTTGGACAAGTTGTGGATGCCCCATCTGTGGAAGTGTTCAAGGCCAGGTTGGACGGAGCTCTGGGCAATCTGGTCTAGTGGGAGGTGTCCCTGCCTGTGGCAGGGAGGATGGAACTAGATGGTCTTTGAGGCCCCTTCCAGCCCAAACCATTCTATGATCCTGTGATCTATTCAGTATCTTCAGGTCCAAAAGGTCAGATTGTGTTGCCGACCAGTAATGCGTTCTAGTATATTGCCAGACTAGATCTGGTGCATTGTTCACTGCTGGCAACTTGTTACTGATTTTTTATTATTTTAATACAGGATTATGATCCCCAAAAGCAGCAAGCTGCATGCAGTCTGTTAAGAAGAAAATAATCTAACCCCTTTGTTTTGCAATGTCAAGTACAGTCTCCTTGAGGCAGGATGGCATGGATGGGGGAATACGGAGGAAGGAGATATAAATGATCCTCCTTAGGCTCATTTCTTTTTTAACACAAACTTTGATTACAGAAGAGTCATGCTTTATGGAGCAGTAAAGAAGCCAGTGCATACAAACTCTTCCACTGGTCCTTATAAAATGAAACAAGAACATGTGTTAGGATTACAGCATGTATGCAAACAGGACCCAGAGTACATACAAGGCAGATGCATTTTCTAGACCAGAAAACCAAAAATAAACGTGTATCCTTTTTTCCCTTGGACTTCAGGACAACTGCAAAAGGAATACCCTGTGTTTTAGACAATAATATAGGTAACAGTATATTAAAAAAAATCTCCAGAGAGGAAAACTTTGAGGATACCATTTTGATTTTAACAACACTTGTCTTTCTCTTGGACAATAGAGTGTTGAAGTGAGAGCTTGCAGATGCTTTCAATAAAAACTGATAGTGGGACACAGGTGAATGCATTACGCTAAAGGCTGAGGATGAGGCCAGTTCTACCTGCCGTATAATTTGCATCTGTTCTGATTTAGCTTGTGGTTGTTCTGTCTCTGAGTTGGTTAGCATGGTTTTGGCTAGCATGTTACGTTTAGAGAGCTGTGCCTCCTTTGCAGTGTTTGGTGACCTCCTAACATAAACATTACTAGTAGTATTTATTATCTTTGTGTTCTTAGCTTATTATCTTTGTGTTCTTAGCTTTGGAGGAAAAAATAATTTGAGGATAAATATGTAAGTCTTGTGATGTGTGTAACAAGCTGCTTGTTTTGAATTTTTTTTGTTATGTGTTTATACTGCTGTAATCAGTCAATTTTTATTTCATTCTGTTGGATACATTATAGACATATTCTAAGTGACAGAGGTGTCAGGATATTTAGCAGTGCAGAGTCTGAGTAGTTTTTATTTTCAATAGCCAGAGTCATGCAGAGTCTCAAGATTGATTTAACCAGGCCTTTGTGAGATCCAAAAAGGAAAAATTCACTTGTGTTTCCAACCCAGAAACATTGCAGGGAATGTACAGGATATTTTCCTTCCAGCACTGCACAAGTGCATTTTCTCTCTCTTCTTCCTGGTGTTCGTACACAGAATATTTCCGTGTACAATGGAAATACAAGGAAATTGCTCCTTGAGCAATCCATTGTACAAGCAGAATCAGATATGCTCTTGGTCCAGATTGCTTTCTGTTTACAATAAAAGAACAAAGAGTTCCTAAGAGAAATGCACTGGCAATTAGGCTGATACATATAGTGAGAAATATTAATTACCTCCTTAGTCTTGTCACAGCTATCTCAATCATTAAACACAAACCTTTAGACATGGGATGTAAGAAGTCTTCTGGCTTTGGTCACAAACCACACTGAAAAGCCATTCAGCTGGCTATTCACAGGAAGGCAAGTGAATAGCCAGCTTTGTGTTTACCAAGGATAATCTGCTGTGCTGTGCTACTCAATCTGTAACTCTAAATGTCCTTTTCTTGTAGTTGGCAGTACATTAAGCCCCAAGTTTTCTGACTGGTTTGGGGGCCTGCTGAAATGCTAATCAGTAAGACAGTCATTTGGGCTGTCTTTAGAAAAGAGAACTGATGGCTGCAGCAGGACAGGTCTCAACTTGGGAAGTAGGGTAAGTTATTGGCCATCATCTTAGCTCAACTTCTGAGGAATTAACAGTGATGGTGGATCAGCCATCATATTTTTCGTGGACAGAGTGACGAATGTTTTCCGATTTTTTGAGTCCTGTCTAAAACCTTGGGACATTTTTGTAGTCTACATTGAATTTCAGGTAAATACAAATTATGGGGTCAGGGTATTCATAGGACTGAAATTAATTATACCCTCCTAGCCATTATGGATCTCAAAAAACTCGGAAATGTTTTCGAAGTTTTTAGTGGATATAGTGTAAACCTGTTTTAAATGTTGGTGTTTAGCAAATTTGAAGAGAGGTAAACAAATTAATCATTTAACTAAGAAGTCAACCCTAGACTGTAGCCTCCAGGTTTCTCTGTCCCTATTAGGTCTGCGTCCCTTCACCTGAAATGTCTGGGTTTTTTTTTTAAATGGCTGTGCTCCTGCTTGGGACTTACTAAAAAAGAAGGCATGGTGTGAGAAGTAGTCTGTAATTTGAAACAGGACTCACAATGAATTGAGCAGAAGAACTTTTAGGTTTTCGGTGCCAGTATAGGAAATATTACAGGACAGAAAAGAGCCTGGGGTTAATGTTACTTTTTAGGAACAGAAGATATGAGATCATGTTATGATGATATTTTGAATAGGATTGTGAAGTATATTTCTATAGTCATTCTAAGATTGTTGCTTGTTTGTTTGTTTGTTTTCAAGGATAAAATCAGAAATGTCACACCGATACACCAATTATTCAAAAAATGTGTGTTTTCATTTGGTAACCTTCACATCTCTTTATATCTTGTATTTCATTAAACCAAACCCTGCATTTAATAAAATGTACTTTCATTACAAGGAAAACCAGTGGTTACTGCCCAACCCCTGTTAGTATTTCTTTTTAGTGGCATTCTTACAATTCTTCATTTCTACTTTGCTGTGCTTAAACTCTTCTGTGTCCTGTCTCTTCAGACATCTTGGTGAAACACCTTTTTTATGACATAGTGTCTGCTGCTTTCCTTTATGTGCTCACCTACATGCCTTTTCATCCCCTCCTCTACCTCATACTTTTACTATTGCACTAGAAACCTGGCTGTTGTGAGGGACCCAAAAAGCTTTTCAGATGCCATATGGTTCTTTGAGAACTGTCACTTTAATTTCAAATAATATAGGAAAATACATTTCTGTTCCTTACAGATTAAAACCAAAACCAAAACCAAAAAACCAACAACAAAAAACCCCCCAAAACCCAAGAAGAATCCCACAGCCCAATTCCAAATTGGAGGAATTAAAGGATATTAGTTTTCAATGTCTTCAGAATTTTTAGCTTAACTGCTTGATATGTTTTTGGATATGGTTACAGTTACCAGCAATTTTTGTACTAATGGTTTCCATTTCATTTTCATTAGTTGTTTGCTCTGTTTTTTGTAAATATTACCTACAATTATGTGCCATTTACTGCTGGAAGAGTAAGTAAGTGCATATTTTAAATGCAGTCAAATGAAATCTTAGTCTGAAATTGAATTTTTAAGTGCATCTCTTTAAACATGATAGCACTGATGATTCAGTCACATGATTTGCCATTAACTGTATCACAAACATTTCCTGTAGCTTAACTTGCTATTCCTGTCCCTTGCCCTCTCGAAATAAATGGACTTCCAGCAACAGTTTTGACAATACTCTTGTCTACAAGTAATAAAACATCTGGAAATTAGGCTAGATGGATAAAACAGTTCCATGTAATAATACGTATCTGGCATTCATACAACCTTTGTATAATGCATGTTTTTTATGGGCCAGATGTGGTATTTATGTGTTATGAGGAACAGAGGCATGTTCAGTCATGCTTTTTATTGCATTTAAATGCAAGGTATATTTTAATAACTCTCAAAGGGAATTGTCTCCTATTGATTAGAAACTGTCAGTGTGTTAGACATAAACCTGAAAAAGCAAATGAATCTGTCAGAAAACTGTAGATGTAATTTAAGTTGACATTAAACTGTATACTTATTGTTAGCTGGCTTCAGAAAACACCAAAAAAAAGGAAAAAGAAAAAGCGACTAATAAATTTCTACTTATTCGTCCAGTGAAGGTGATCTATGAAGCCTTTGATCTAAGAGTTGTTTATTTCTTCTCTAGGACTGTGTTCTGTTAGATTTACAGGTCTATGAAATTATTGTTCTTTTACATCTGTTCTTCAGCCTTTCATATTTTCTCATTAGGACAACAGCTTTGCATAAAAGCCAGCTGCAAAGTCTCTATTTTTACAGTCTTGCATGACATTTTCAAGTAAGGTGAACTGAACTTCTATCGAGTGGAAAAGGGGTTCCACTGAATCATGGCCACCTTGCTTTTGCCTTTGTTAATTGCCAAACAACTCTGAAAAGCAGGTAACTGAGCTGTTCTCTCCTCTGCACCTTTTCTTTGTCTAAGGTTTTTACTATTTTCATCCTGAAACATCACTTCTTTTTCAAAAATGGCACTTGGAACTTTCTTTCATTTTCCATTGCCATTTCCGTTGAACACATTGAGCTTTGTTTACATGACATTCTGCATTTGCTATAATCCTTTGTTCCATGTCTTTTTACATGATTATTATCTGTACAAGAGCTGTCAATGTCAATCTCTTACAGTTTCTTTAATTTGTTTTGTTTTTTTCTTTTTACTCTTCAGTATCTCCTCAAACAAATAAATTATCTACATGTGTATTTCCAAATACGTTACAGGTTGTTTTAAAGCAAGTGCATTGAGGCCAGCCTTGACAGGTGTCAGTACCAGAATACCATTAGTGCATCTCTCCTTCCATTAACTGTTATTGAAAGGGAGCAAAAGCCTGCAGGGATGCTGGTTTGGCAGCTATGAAATACGTTTTGTTTTTTTTAAACTTTGTAAGAGGACCCCAACTATTGCAATAATTTGTTTAATTATCTTCTGCAGTAATGAAGACCAAAAATCTTGAAGTCATCCTTGAGTTTGACCTGATTTTTAAACCTTCTATCCGCCTTACGTTTCGCTTGTGTGTCACTGACCTTTCCCAATCCCTACAGCACTGCCAGGCTTCTTCCTTGATTCAGCTCTGGCTCTACTGAAATTCTTATTCATTCTTGAATCATTTCCTGTCTCAACTTTTTCAGCTCTTTCTTTTATAGTTCTTCTAAATCCCTATACTTTTAAGCTTCAGGAGACACAGAATTTTGTGCTTAGATTACTTTTTCATGTGTATTCTCCATCTATCCCTCCAGTCAGGCATCTTCAAATTCAGGTTCAACATCAAGCTCCTGCTTTTTAGAATTCTCACGGGATTTGTATCTTATTTTCCAATTTTGAGTCTGTGATGGGCAGAGTGAGCAGATGCTTCATACAGCAACAAGGTTGAAGAAGGCAAAAGAAAACCATGGTGTAGAGAAAAAGGGCTGACATTCAAGTTCAAGATCCAGTGTTCCTGTCAACCCTTTCATTACAGTAACAAATAAACTGTCACATATGGATTTATTCATAATCTCTAGCCCTGACAGAGAGGGATAACATGTCTCAACCTTAATGTATAATTCAGATATGAAGGACATGAAGTGGTTTCATCAGGAAAAAATAATTCTAAGCCAAAATATTAGAATGCTCCCAAAGTCCATATTGGAACAATTTTTAAAAAATTTGTCCATCCCTGTAGACTCAACCTGCTTTGACGCAATCTTTATTGGCCACTGACATCACCCCAATATTCAAGACATGCAGCAGGTACCACAGGAAACCAGTATGGTCAAACAGAGACCATCTGACTGAGCTCAGACATGAGAAAGGATTGTATGGAAAGCAGAAGATGGGATATATTACCAAGAATAGAAACATCATGTGGGGATGCAAGGATGAAATTAGCAATACCAAAGTTTGGCTGGTATTGAAACGTACAAGGCATGTGAAGTGCAACAAGAAGGGCTTCTGCAGGTATATTGGCAGCAAAAAGAAGAGCAGGGAAATCACAGACCTGGTGGTGAATCAGGTAGGTGATCTACTAACGAAGGGCATGAAAGATGCTGAGGTACCTAATGCTTTACTTCTTTCAGTCTTTACTAGCAGAATCTCCTGCTAAGCCTTCCAGGTTCTGCCAGTTCTGTTTGATCTTTTTATCAGTGATCTGGATGCAGGAGATGAATACATCATTAGCAAGTTTGTTGATGATGCTAAACTGGGAACTGCTTTTGACTCTCTTGAGCGATGAGAGGCCTTGTAGAGGGATCTAAATAGAGGATTAGGCAATCATCAATGGCATGAAATTCAAGAACAAATGCTGGGTTCTGTACCCGGGACAGGATAAGACTGGACACAAGTATAAATTGGAAGAGGAGTGGCAGGAGAGCAGCCCTGCAGAGAGGGATGTGGGGTGCTGGTCAGCAGCAGCTGGTCGGCAGCAGCTCAGTGTGAGTCAGCAGTGAGCCCTGACAGCCCGGCAGGCAAACAGCATCCCAGGATGCATCAAACACTGCACTGCCAGTGCAAGAAAGGTGATTACCACTGTATTCAGCGTTGGTACAGCCTCTTCTGGAGAGTAGAGTGCAGTTCTGGGCCTCGTGATTTAAAATCATAGAATCAGAGAAGAAGGATGTGACAGTCCTTGAATGTGCCCCAAGGAGGGCAACAAAGCTGGTGAGAGTTCTGGGAGACAAGTCCTGTGAGGAGCCACTGAGGACTGTGGGATTCTCTAGTTTGGAGAAAAGGAGGCTGAGGTGTGACCTCATTGCTCTCTACAGCTCCCTGAGCAGGGGAAGTGAGAGGAGATGCCCATCTTTTCTCCCTAGGGTCCAGTGATGGAATGCATGTGAATGGTGCAAAGCTGTGCCAGGGAAGGGTCAAACCGGACATTAGGAAGCATTTCTTTACTGAGAGGGCAATCAAACACTGGAATGGGCTTCCTGGAGAAGTGGTCAATGCCCTGAGCCTGTCACAGTGTTTAAGACGCATTAGAACAATGCCTTTAATGACATGCTTTGACTTCTGGTTGGCCTCAGTCAGGCAGCTGGACTGGAGATCACGGTAGGTCCCTTTCAACAGAACTAGGCTATTCTATTCTGTTCTGTTGTACACTATTGTAATAAAGCTCAGAGAAGGATCAAATTAGAATGTACTTAAATGAGCTGGAGAGATACAAACCCATGGAACCTCGCAACCATGGAACAAGCAGAAACAAGTTCAACAAGTCCTGCACTCGAAGCAGAAAACCCCCATGCACTGGTGCAAGCTGGGCACCGACTGTCACAAGACCAGCTTTGCAGAAAAGAACTGGGCCTCTTGGTGAACGGCAGGCTGAACCTGAGCAGCAGCGTGACCTCACAGCAATGATGGTGAATGGCATCCTGCCTGGTATAAGCAAGATCATCAGTGGGTTGAAGGAAGTTAATGTTCTCCATTCTTGAAGGTTTTTCAAAATTTGTCTGGAGATTTTCAAAAGGGCCATAGGCAATGTGATTTAACTGCAAAAATAACTTTCCTTTGAACAAGAGGTTGGACTAGAGACCTTGAAAGACCCTTTCCAGTCAATATTTAATGATTTTGCCATAACAGAGAAAATAATCTGATATACTTTAGTCGTCATAGGAATCTCAGCTCTCAAATTTAACTTTAATTAAGCACTTGATGGGTAAGTGCAAAGTAAATTTGATTGAATTTATGGAGTTTGTATTTAAAGTGCTTTGGTTATAAGAAAGACTTTAGATTTGAAATATTTTAAACTTTCTGTGTGTTTGTAAAATGAATAATTGATCCTTTAATATATAATCAATACAATTGTTGATACGCGCACTTCCCCGAGTCCCTTATCTTTACTGTGAATATTTAATTTATTATGATACCATTTTAAAAGTACAGTGTAGAGTCTGAGAGTTGAGATCTGAAAGATGTGACTATGGAAAGTCTCAAAGAAAATATATCTAAACACTTATTCACAATCCAAAGAGCTACCACAATACAACTAAAAGGCTGTTGTAAGCGGTATTGCTCAGTATACTTAGACCTGTTGAAAAGAATTTCAAGATTGATTGGGAAATATTTTGGAGAAAAGCATTTTTTTAAGTGATAAAGAAAACCTTACAAAAATATCAAGTTTCAAAAAACCCCCAAACAATACATTTAAATTGCACTGTGGATTTTAAGACCTGCAGAATGGTTTTGATTGCAGTTAAACAGTAATATTTTCTTTGTGTAGACCCCAGTAACAGATGTTGCTTTTTTTTTTTTGGCAATCTGTAAGTAATCTCTTTTGTTCAATGAGCTCTAAGGCCTGTGTATTGTGCTTGCAGTTTAATTTGTCAGAAGTGTTCAGATCACGTTATTTAGCTCCTGCTTCTTTTGGTCCTTAGTATTTGTATGAGCTGGGTGCTTTGTGTAAATGTTCTCATAGTACTGCTATGAATAAGTGGTATCAAAAATAGACTCTACTAATCTATAATGCCTTTTATTATTAATTTCAGCACTTTGTTTGGTCAGCTGAAGAGTGCTTAGAAAGCCAGCTTTGTTCAAGTCAACAGCGTAAGTAGGGGGAATGTGCAGTCAAATGGCACATGGTGCTTAGAGCTGCCGCGACTGATGCTGACAGTGCAAAACGGCTTTAAAGCAACCCCCTGGGTGGAGGAGTCTTGTGTTACTCCCATTTTGTGTTCCTTAAGTAGCGCATGTGTACTGCCATTTTTCTGCTTTCCCTCCCCAAGGGCTATTGAATGTTAGAAGAAGCTTTGAGGTGGCTTGTTGCCTTGGCTGTAGCTGGAACTGGAGAAAAGGAAACAAAGAAAGGAAGACAGTTTAAGCCATATCTGTCTGCTGCTTTCAGTTCTGCCAAGATTTGCCACGCCAATATTTTAAGAAGGTTGCCTAATATTATTAGGCCTATGTTTTGTTCTATGTAGATTTGCTGTTTTTAAGAATAATCACACAAAAAGATGCCTCAGTCAAAAATAAACACCTCTAGACAAGGAATCTGAAGTCATAATTACACATTTTTATAAAGCTCGAGCTGATTTTCTGATGAAAAAGGAGATTCAGATCTTTATATTATCTTTTATTTCCTTGACCCTTTGTTCTAGTTCTGCAAAACTACATAACTTCGAATCTCCCAATGTCTATTTTACAGGCGTCGTTATTCAGAAAGAAATAGGAAAACACTTAGGTCCTGAAAGGGGAAAAATGTCAGGAAATAGGCTTGCAGATAGGAGTTTGATACTGTATATACATGATGGTATAATGTTTTGGGGTTTTTTCAGTTCACAAGGCAGAATAGTTTGAAGTTTAGAGTTGCGTTTTCCAAGAAAAGAAACATGTAGAGAATGTGGTGGTTTGCTGAAGGCGCCCAATTCTGAAGGCAGCCAGCAAAGGCAAACGGTAACTTGTCTCTACTTCACGAAAGCATGATTGGATGTCTAATAAAATGACTGTGTTAATATGGTATGATTGGCAGTTCCTGCTCGGGAAGCCAAAGAATAAAATAGCAGAGGCATTGACATTCACTGGCAAACTCCCTCTGACTTCACAGGAGCTGGGTTTTAGTCTTAAATAAATAATGTTGAAAAAATGTGCTTCAGAAACTTTGGGTTAATCTGTTGGTTCAGATCAGGGTAGAGCGGATAACTATGCCTGCAGGCATTAACAGGTCAGACCTCTTTTTTCATGGTTGTGGGATTCACTGAAATAAGTGGATCAGATAGGGCGTGTGGTACCAAAACCTATCAGGGTGGAATCTGTGCAATCTTTCCAGAATCCGTCCATTACCAGGGCGTGACTGAGTATATTTTGGCTGCGCAATTGGCAGGCTTCTCTCTCTGCAGCTCCTCTTAGCTTTATGGACAAATACTGCTAAGCAAAGAGGGCAGCTAAGAGAAATGTATGTTTTTAACCGTTAGGGCACACGATTGCCCTGTGCAAAGGTGGAGCAAAACAGGAATTGTGCAAAGAGGAATATATGCAGAAAAGAAAGGAAAAATGCCATTGTAATGAGTTCCTTAGGAATGTGTTTATCTGTAAAGAATAAGTAATTGTACCATAAGTAATAAAAAAAGGGGAAAGGAATGTATTTAAAGAGGGAAGGGTGGAGATTGTTTTGTATTTGTGAGCCTAAGTAATATAAATGCATGCCTGTTTCACTAAGCATTATTGCCTAACTCTATAATAATTAGGGAGACAAAAGCATGTCTCCAATCATATGTCTACTACCTTCGACAAAGCCAGGATGTACTCCTTCCTTTTTCAGACGTCTGAGTTTGCTCATGATAATGGATTGCCTCAACAGTGAGTTTAACATCCTTTCTCATGAGCTTTGGGCACTTTCTTGCCTTGCCTGGTGCCACATGCTCGTCTCCTAGTCAGGCGGGGAGGATGTTCATGTCCTGCCCTGCCTGCAGAGGTGCTGACTTGGGGCAGGAATCTGCCACCTCACCGCAGGGAGAGTGGGGAGAGATGGCTGCAGAACTCAGCCCAGGTTTTACAACTGTCACAGTTTTAAAAGACGGGCCTAAATCATTATACCTAGCAAGTACACAGCTGAAGATGATGCCAATTCCACAGTAGTAGGTGCTGTAACTAACAGTGGAAGAAGAATGAAGGTTTAAAGAGATTTCCTCTTCTTGTAAGCCTTGTTGAAGTAATAGATGATTAAAGTGTTTTTTTCTTTTGTCTCATTAAACGATGGACTGGAATTTTCTTTTTAGCTAATTTCTCCTACAGGAATATATTGGGATAGGTTGAAATATAAAAACATTTATGCTATCCTAAAAGGAAAAATTTGACAAGATGTCTAAAGATTGGTCCTTGTTTAAATTTATTCTAAAGATCACGGACAAAATTTTGTGCTTTGTGTTTGGATGGGCTGGGAGTCCTGTGTTTTAAATGTATTTTCGTTTCTACAGTCTGATTATTGAGGTGCATTAGCATGAAAAAGCTAAACCACGTCACGTTACTTACTGCATGTTCTAGAAGTTCACACGTTAATGCTATTTGGTGGGAAATGAGATGAAGGCAGTCTAGAAAATTTAAAACTATTTTGCTCTCAGGCAACATAACTCTTTTGCCGAAACAATCTTCACTACACTGCTCAGAGAAGCAACATAAAATAATTCTATTTATTAATTTTATAAAAAACGAAATGAAATCTGCTGTGTCAGTCATAAAGGAGAATTCTAAGTTGTTGAAGGGTGTTTTTGTTTTGTTTTTTAATCTATTTTTTCTTTTGATCTGCCTGTGATCTGAGAAGATCAATGGCACCTGATTAAACCATTTAAGATTTTTGTCAGACATTTTACACCTCTAAGATTTTTTCCCCATTTAACAGAATGGAATCTCAAAGATGCCCAGCAAATGGAAAGCTTCTTCAAAAGTACTTGAGCAGAAGAGAAATAGAGGGTTTTTTCCAAACTATCTTAGTCATACTCTAGATAGATCTTAGGGTTCTGTTTGCATATGAATGCAGCTTTCATTTGCATTAAAATCTGGCAGTTCTATTAATGTGTATTGAGATTTTCAGTTATTTCTAATCTTCATAGGAGCAATGAACATGTAAACTTTGCTTGAGATAATTTTGATGTCAGATTTCCAAATCTGCTGAATTTTCATATAATCGGTCATCCATAAATTTCTATTTTTTTTGTTTCTAAATAAGAAAATGTGACTGCACATACACAAAAACAAGTTCTGACTAGGCTTATGCATACAATAGGCTCTGTGTGTGTGTGCACATGTGCCATAAATGTACTGGCATGTGACACAAGCTACTGAGCACTAGAGATATCTGCCTAGATATTCTGGTGAACTAGGACTTTTGAAATACTAAATCCATTTACACGTGTTTGACAACTGCTCTGTGTGTGTACCATACCACTGTTTCAAGGCTGTCAGCCTCTACTCCCATCTGTTTATTGTGATATGACAAAGCTTCAAAATATTTTTCTGTCCAGAGTATTTATGATATGTGTGGTTTATCACAATAAGCAATGAATTTCAGAGATGTCTGGAGAACGTATGAGTGGAAATCTTCTATTCTTTTAGCCATCACAAGATAAGATTGCTTCCACAGCTTAATCTGCATTAGGCCTTTAAGGAAAATCTGAGATTCTTCCAATCAATTATTTGGATGTGGTGAGTCACTAGGCTTTGTTATTCTATTTGAGCAAAATTCTAAGTTCACATATAGATGAAAGCAGATTCTGAAAAGGAAATTGCTTGTTAGCTGAAACCTTAAATAGCTTTCTTTAAGAAAGCACAAGTGATCAGTCAGCCATCTTCCAACTATGCACTTCAAGTTCTTTCTAATTTAATGTATTACCTCTTTTACATCTTAACACACAAGACTTGTTACAAAAGACAGAAGCTGTCTTTTGTATTTCCAAACTACTGTCTTTTCTTTAAGCCAAAATATACATATGTTGACATGCCAAGTGGCTCCTTCTTCAGGTAGGAAAGTAAAAACATGTTCAGACATGTCCTGGAGATTGGGAAAAATGCCAGAAAATGTTTAGCTCAAATAAAGCATCAACAGCTTCATTTTTACTACTTTCAGCAGTAATCAGAGGTCTAATTAAACTCCATTAGCCTAAAATAAGGCATAGCTTTGAAGACACAAATCAATAACCAGAATAAATGCCACACTGACTGTATTAAGAGACTTTTGAAACTTTGCCCACACTACACATTCTTACAAGTTTAAGCCCTCCGACTTAACTTGGGCATAACTAAATCATCCATATTGACATTTAGAGCAGAGGAGTAATAGCCCTTTTTGGAATACAGTTCACCTAAGAAATCTGGTTTCCTCATGCTGTTGCATGTGTCACTTGCAAGGCTTTGCCTGTTATAATGCGACATTTCTTCACTCAAAACCTCACTTCTATTTTTTCAAAAAAGACTTGCTGCAGACCTGAATTCATCACACTGCACCAACAGTGAATTAATCTTCCACAAAGGCTTGGTCATAAAAAAGATAAAATAATTCAAACCAACACCATGAAGGATTTTAAACCTTTGTATAATACATGGGCTCTGTGGCAGAATCCGATTCACTGGTTTCCTTTGTACACAAAACCAATAAAGTGTCAAAGTACATAAACAAGTCTTTTAAAACAAGCAAATATGTCCTTTTAAGTCCTTCTCATTAAACAGACACAGCCTGATGAGGATACTGAGGCTACTTGTGCATTTAATGCCGGAGAAACAACCCCTGCTGTAGGCAATATGTTCAAAAGTTTGATCTAAACCACAGAAATACCAACTCCATAGGACACATTTCATTTTGTTAAAAAGTTTGGAATCAGATTACTTCCTCACAACCATCAAACTTCATAGATTAAAAGTAGGTAAGTGAGTCTGTTTTAATCTTCTCATGTTCTGCCAAGAGCCTTCAAAAGTGTTCCTTTCTTAAGTGTTCTGAAGTATCTTTAAAAATGCTATTTAAGAACATCCAGAATTAATGTGGCCTCAAAACTACTAATAATGCTGTTCCAGATGTTTGTGGTGAATTGCTGAGCAGGAAAATTAATAAAGTCATACTTACACAAACAAGCTTGCTTAAAAATACTTGTCCGGATCTGTCCTAAACCCACTAAAATCAGGATTCCGTACTCTCCTCCCTAAAGCAGTGGTCTCCAACGAATCATGTTAAGCTTCCCAATTTCTTGTGTATTCTTATCATCAAACTTTTAAAATTGGAAACAATATGCACTTTACAGTTTTCTTTCGTTCTGTGGACCACTTCCCATAACCTCATGGCCTGAAAACTTAGATCTAGGTATGTGATAATGGAAAGCATGACTACAGGAGGTTTCTTTGCTCTCATTTTGGTTTGGTACATTGGATGATAGTAGCATTGAGGCATAGACTTTTGACAGGTGAGCAACCTAGACTTATACCTAAGATCCTGATATACCTCTAGATATATCCATAAGGACAAATTAACTCAAAGTCTCCTGGATGCTGAAAAACAGAAGGAGCAAAAAAAAAAAGGTTTTCTCTCATGTTTACTCTTATTCACCTGAATAAATCTGATAAGCTCTCTTGGCTAAGTGTGAGACAGAGTAAGGGCATTTCAGCTCCTGCGCATTGCCTTCTTTTTCTCTGGCATCTGTCTGTGTATGGCTTGTCTTCTTCAGCAGGCCTGAAGAAGTGAAAAGCTTGCTCCGTTCTGACTTGAGGGCAAAATACCATCTAATGAGTGGAACCCTGAAACAAGTCCCCAAGGTAACATGTTTGGGTTTCTTTTTGTTTTGAGACATACACATGTCTATGTTTGCAGACTTCAGTGACTCAAAGATGCACCTCCAAAAGAATTTACGTATTTCCATCTAATGTCAGAAATCCTTGTCCTTCAATACATTCAATGAAGTCCTTAAATAGTCCTTAAGCATTAAAAGTCCTTAAATGCCTTGTATTTAAATGTGTAATGCTAGTCAGCAACGTGAGAATAGCTACTTAGAGGTGTATTACTGTCCTTAAAATGCCAAAGCAATTGTTGGAATGAATACATTTTTGTCTTCCTGCTTTTAATACTAACATACAAGATGAAGACGAGCAAAATATCTCCATCATTTAGGGGTCTCCCTAGATGAAACGCTATACCATTTAAATCATCTGGTTCCTTCTTAAAGTCTAAATATCTTAGAGAATAATACAACATATACCCCTATTCTCAAAGCCTCATCAGTGTTGGTCAAATCGGGGGGAAAGAGGGGTGGTCAGGAGAAACTGGCCCGTGGTCTCTGCAGAAGTGAAAGATGTGGGAAACTCACACAAGTCCTTACGCCAAGGTCGTTACAGCACGGAGGCTTTTCAGTGCGGCGTGGTAAAACCTGAAATAAGGAGTCAGCTTAGCTGTCACCACTGGGGGCCACTGCTACTTAGCAAGAGAGAAGGAAAAAGGAAGCTGCTGCAAGGCCTGGCGTCTGCACTACTGGAGATAGCTCCTGTAGAGAGGCAAGAAAATGACCCAGTGTGGAGTCGCTGTTACGAGATGGGAATAGCCAGCAAAGATATGCATAGGGAACTGAAATCTCCTGACAATGAACATACGACTTTTGCCAAATGTCACCACGAGTGATGGCAGAAGTGGCAGCAACCACTCACTCTTTGCAGTGGTATTCCCAGTCCTGTGCTGATCCACCTATCTTTGGGAAGGGCTTGTATATCAGTAATAATTGGGACCCCTTACAAATCAAACCTGCTCAGAAGTGGGTCATCATTATCACTGTCTTATACGAACAGGAATCACTTTTCTTGCTAAGAAGGCGAACAGACAATAGGGAATAGGTAAAAATGTCAGGTGGCAGAGACTTTTTGAGGAGTAATTACATACAGCAAGACAAAATGGAAAAGGATAAGACAGACGGAGGATTTACATACAACAGAGAAGTGAATGGCTTCTCCTTACAGTCTTGAGACATCTTTTTTTTCTCAATACTACTTGTCTTTGTAAGTACCTTCTGCTGGAAGTGTGGATTCTGGACTAGATGAAATAGTCGGGCTTTACACGGGTTTCTCCTAAGAATCAAGAAATCTCAAAAGGAAATCTTTCTCCCTCCAGACATTATCCATATTTATTACATTATTTACAGCCAAATTGATCCTTCTGAAAATCTTTTTGTACCAAACATACTCATGGAATGGAAACCAAGGCCTGACTTTTCCTGCCTCTTTCCTATAATATGATGCCCTAACTCATTGACTTCAAATGAGCTAGTGCTCATATACTTTAAAAGTGACAAGGGATTCACACCTCACAACAATTTATCCCACGCTATCCTGATATTTCGGAGAGGAGCAGTTATGTGTCACATACAACAATATTTGCCCCTTTGTGCTGCTGGTTTAGACAGCAGCAGCAATTTTCTCTTCCTTTTGGTCTGAGCTGTCATGACATGAAGGAATGGCATCTAAGGGCCAGCCTGGCTGAATGTAATCCGTCTGAAAAGAAACACACCCAGAGGTGAGAAAGGGAGAACCGGGCAAAGAGGGGTTTCTCACCCCCAGAACTGGTGGACAAAGTGGTGTAATTGCTGCTAAGAAATACGGAATGTTGACCTCCCCAAACACTTCTAGGATGTCTCTAGCACTAAACAAGCACTATAATGCATTGTGCTGTATCCACGCAAACCTCTGTTTGCAGGCCAGCCTGGAGAAGCACATCAAAGGCAAATGATAAGAAAAGCAGGTGTGGGTCACTAAGGGGTGTTCCTGGCCCTATTCCCCTGGGAGAGGTCTGGCACTGGTACTGCTATTGTACATTGTTAATTAAATCATTCTAATTAATTCATTCAAAGTGTAAATTAGGAAGGAAAGAAGATAAATTACATTAATACGTTTAACCCCATGCTGTTTATTTAGCAGTTGAACAAAATAATGTGGTTAAAAAGAGTCTAACAAGGCAAAAGCCCAAGACACAGTTGTTTAATAGCATTAAAAATGAGATCTCAGACTGTGCTGCAGGCACATACTGCCTGCTTGCATTTAAAAGCCTTGCCAAGATAGCTGTACTGGCAAACCCTGCTAGTTTAGATGCAGCTGATACTAACAAAACAAAACAACATACATATTTCCATCTCCCAAATGAAATAACCTGCTCTGGTAGATAGATTATTTTACCAGTACAGCTCTGCCAGTGTTAGAACTCTTGCTGGTGCTGCTAGGGTAATCTGGGAGATCTTTTAGCTACACAGGTATGCCTGCAAAACATCTAAGTGTCAATAAAGCCATATGATAAAGTTTGCTATACATTCAAGGTTCCAAGAACTTGTCTCAACACAGAAGCCAAACCAATTTAAATAAAGAGCAAGGTGAAATAGTTTCGTTAAAACAGCAGTTCTCTGCATAGCAAGCAAGCTGGATTTGAGTTGAATGAAGTTTTTCCTACCCCAATGCTTTCAGAGTCAAATGTGGCACTTAATTCTAGAGATTAAAACGAAAATATTTAGGCATTTATATTGACATACTGATTCTTTCAGACTTCTTAAAAACAAACAAACAAACAAGCAAACAAACAAACAAACAAACAAACAAACAAAACCAACCCTAAGAGATTATCAATTTCACATGACTCCAGAAGCTGAGACTTTGAGAAAAGGGCCAATTATCTTGTGATTTGTGATAAAATCATGATATTTAGCAACATTGCAAAGATCCTATCTATCCTGGCATACTAATACTGGGAGAAACATGTTTCAACTAGTTCAGCGGGCATGTTAAACTATGTCCTGGAATAGGCTAGGCCAGCTTTGTTTTCAGCAATGTCAAAATACAGATTGGCCCATCTACAAAACTGGCTCAACCAGAACACTGCTTAACTGTGATCTGACTTAGTTCTCAGACCAACATAAACCAGGCCAAAGATTTGTGTTGGACCAAGTTAATTTCTTGAGTGTTTTTTCCACGCTAGCAAAACAAGCATTCTTATTCTAAACGTGCTATAAGCTGTATTCAGACAAAGCTATCTACTTCTAACTCCTGTGCAGAAAGGAAAAGAAACACTTTGGGTGTTTTGTCGCTGAAGCACAAATAAGAGCTCATCTGAGCACATCCAAAGGAACTACTGTTGTGGTTTTAAAGCATGGACGGTGGAGTTCCTTTTTCTTCTCATTCTCTTTCTGCTCTCACCAGTACCACTGCTTTACATACACAGACGGATCTGTCTGGCTGTGTACTTGTTTCCCCAACAGATGACTTAAAGCTTCATCCAATCATTCTGCCCTGATTAACTTCAACAGGTTCCTCATTTCATGGAAAAAAAGGAAAATCAGTACTCATCTGGTCGCTCGTTTACAGGATTATTGCCCCATTCTGTTCATGCAGGGTACTGCCCAAATCTGCACGCTGTGGGCATCCACGTAAGTCCTGTATGTTGTTGCCTCTGTGGAACTTGTTTTCCACTGACCACTCCTTACAGCTGCAGTTCAGATGTTGCTAAGCAATAGATAGGTAACATTATTCTGTCATTTTGGTTTATCACCCAGTGACAACTCCGCCTGTTCAAAGTTTGTCCTGACAGTGTATGAAGTAAAGTGTCCAGTTTAGTTGCATAGAACGAGATAGTCTGACTTTCTGACACCAAATTGTGGAAGATTCGCCATAATGGACAGGATTTGGGTGGAATCTCTGCAGGTTTAGTTGGGGGGGGAATGTGGGAAAATAGGATCAAGGCACTTTATGGTTATGTTACGTGAAAGGAAAACTTGGACTCATAACATGGAAAATGCAATGTGCAACAAAGGTTGAACATTCACAGTCTAATCCAAAATCCTCTACAGGTACATGAGTCAGGTGAACATTGGTGTCTGTGAATACCCCTTGTGCAAGGTTGTTTACAATTTACAACAGCTTCTCACACCTAAACAACTTTGAAACATACTTTATTACATACAGATGTGCAACATTTTTAGACCATGCAACCTGCAATACTTCATGTTGTAATAAAACAATATCGTAAAAAGAAATAATCTATGAAACAAATTACTCTTTCATCTACTCCCTGTTCAGCCATGCTCTCCAGGCTTGCATATGCCCGCAGGCTGTCTAGAATTACAGATGTGTCCTGCTGTATACTAAGTGTGTGCTTATCTGCAGACTCTGGAGTCCAGCAACACAAATATAAATAACCCTCTGCGTGTAAGCAAATTGCTTGCAGGGCATGGTTTTTTTGTTTTTTTTTTGTTTTTTTTTTTAAACAGGAGAAGTTTGGGTGACGTTCCATTATGAAGAATGAGCAAATTCTCCAAACTATTATATTCAACGAGAAGCTTCCTGCTGGTGCGAGTAATTGTTCTTATCTTTCTTAAAGCCTCTTTAGACTAATACCACTGCTTTAAGTGGTATTAGCAAATAGTAAAGTAGCAATATGTGCAATGTTTAGTATGGTACCTTGTGTTTTTCTTGTACAGAGCCACACAATACCATTATGTAAACACTGTTGTTATGTCTAGAATATGTTTATTGTTGAAATCGGCCTTTTGCACAAATGCGTTTTTCACATACTTTGTT